>OZ007583.1:13463632-13741132 GCA_963931925.1 Onchidella celtica | reverse complement strand
ATAATTGATATAAGCAAACAGATCGTCTATGGACCCTTTTCAGTTACCGTCCTCCATATCACGTGATTTGCAAACAAAATGGCGGCGTGCCCCACTTGTAGGACGGAAGCAGTGGCCAACAGTCGAACGATGCCATCCTCTTGTTGGGCACCCAACTGTACAAACCCCTTACGTGCTGGTTCTGGCATAACATGCATCTTTGCTTAGACTGTGCACATATTCAGATGCCATCAATAAGGGAAATTGAGGTTTTTGCCCTACACAGTGCTTTTTGAAGCCGTGCGGCTCCCCGGAAACAACCGTAACGCGGAAGTGAAAAGAGTCTATATGATCATAAATTATAAAGCTATTGTTAAGAACAATTAACATGACATTTCCTTCCAGTTCAGTCAGGTTATGTGGCTTCTTTAACTAGAAATTATATTTTTTATCCCCTTCCAGGCCGTAACTGTTTTTAACATTTATAACCAATGCTCGACATTCAAAAACATCCTCAAATGAATGTCATCAGACTAATTTAAACCTTAAGAAATATCTCCATCTGTCTCTTTGTACAACCCTGGAAATGGCCAATGCACTGTATTTAGATTTTAATCTTCAGAAATATTAGAGTTTGTTTCGCGGTTTATGTTTTTATGTTTTGTTTTGTTGTATGCCTTAGTCTAGTGCTGTCTCATTTTTTATTTTTTTTTGGGTCAATGTAAGGAAGTGGCTTTTATCATTATGTACTTTTCTGTTGTTTTAAACTGAAAGTATGATCTCACCCAGGGCTGGATTAACCATTAAGAAAAATAAGCACGTGCTTATGGCATCAAGGGAAGGGGCAACACAGAGATGTTCATTACTGACTTAACATGGTCTTTATGGTACAAAACTGCAACTGTTGCAGTTGAACCAGGGTCCACAAAAAGGGTCCATTTACTGGACCTTTTTTTATTTCATTTTTAAAAAAAATACGCTTTTATTTTTTGGTTTGTTTTTGTTTATATTTATTACTTACACATTTGCAGTATATGGAGGCACCAAAATATGCCCAGTGCTTAGGGCTTCCAAAAGTCATTATCCGGCCCTGATCTCACTATAATCAAACTGAAACACTTGTATTGCCTTTCCAAGGTAAGACAAATGCATATTTGAGTCATAGCAAAATAAGAACAGCCCAAATCTACCTGTGATTGTACCCTGCTATGAACTGTCAATTAAATTGTGACCAATAATGGTATCTTAGAGGTTTAAAACACATCATTTCATAAAGATAAAGAATTTAATATTCGATTTTGGGCAATACAAATGTGAAGATCGTTTTTTTTTCACTTTAAATCATTTTATTTTCTTTTCGAGGGTTTCTGTTGTCCGTGTGTGCACACTGTTATTTCGTGGATCTATTTAGATAATTACATGCTGTAAATGTGCATGTGGCTGTTCCAACAGTCGCATCTTCACCAATAATAAAGAAATTAGGCTGAAAATCGGTATTGGCGTGGGCTAAGGTGCATTACGGTCGATATTAATGAGTTTGCGTCCGACTTTTCGTGTGCACACTGACAAAAACAATGGCCATTGTTAAATCAAGGGCACTAATTCTAATAAACTGAAACAAAAGAAAGAAATGTGTACACATGACATATCACACAACTTCGATGTGACCAACAACTTTCCTTCATTGAGTAGTATTCAGTTTTGCACATTTAAATAGCTATAGGCAGTTTAAAAACTATACTTTGGCAGGTAGATTTGGGCTGTTCTTATTTTGCAATGAGTCATTTCTGAAATATGAGAAAATGCAGAAATAACTCTAAAATTCGCTTCAAGGCCATTGCCTTGTGGTTACAATTCATCGGCGCAGCAGACTTTCGTTAATTAATAATAATAGCAATAACAATAATTATTATTATTATAGAAATAATAATGAATTTTATTTTTCTTTACAGCGTGAAGTTTACACCAGAGAATGTGGTGAGTAAAGAAATGAATATAATATGGTAAACGTTTCACCCGGTCAGAATAATATTAATGTCATTATTTCATTTTTTTTTTTTTTTTGGTCCAGCAAGCCAGGATCACGCCCAACCACACCAACACACACACACACACCCACACATAATATGTATAAACACTCACGCATGCAAAGCAACAATAAACACAATATTTGGCAAACAGAAAAGGTCAGCTGTGTTTGATATCGTCTTTAAAAAAAAATAGAGAGCATTCTTTAATTAGGCCTAATTGATTAAAAAAGAGAAAAGTCAACGTGATTGACGAAAAGCTTGATAGTTGTATTTCTTCTCCTTGTTCCCCCATGTTATAATATTGACTCCTAAACTACTATGAGAAGAAAAACCTCATCAAAAACAACAGATGGCAGCAAATAAACCAACAGGATAAATATCATCTCCTGAACAGAGAGGATCAAGTACTATTGTTCAGACTAAGAACTGGTCACAATAGGCTCCACCACCACATGTTCACCAAGTTCAAAATAGGAACATCTGCCATATGCGAGTGCAGCCAGTCTCCTCAAAACACGGAGCATATATTGCAGAACTGCACACTCCTCTCAGCACTGCGAGAAACATATTGGCCCCAACCCACCGACCTGAATATCAAACTCTATGGTGCTCTGCCAGAACTGCAGAAAACCGTAGATTTTATTAAAAGAACAAATCTGCAGATTTAGATTGGTGAACGAAAGAAGAAGAAGAAGAATAATATTGACATCTGGAGAATAACTCCTTTCTTCTATGGCCTTATGTTGTTCGCCACTGTACTCAAATTATCTATGGTTGTCTCAACCGCAGCCCATTCTCTTCCTTGTCTATTATCTGGGACATCTGGAAGAAAAGGTGCATTAACCGCATTGGCATGAGCTAAGTTAGGTGCGTTAGTTCATACGCTCCCCATTTCTTATCATGATTATTCTAGATGAGGTAGCTGGCAGCGCACAGAACAAATTATGCTCACATCCTTCTTTGTCTGCCTGTTGGTTTGTGAGTGTGTGTGTGTGTGTATGTATCTCTGTCTCTCACACTCTCTCTCTCTCTCTGCCCCCACCCCCCCCTCCCCCGCCTCTCTCTCTAAGATGAAAGTTTCCATAACCATCTACACTCTAGTCTTGCTACAGATTTCATGCGCGCCAGGGCACCACCAACTTGCTTCTAGACACGGACATTGCACCCAACTGAAAGGCTGTCAAATACACTCAGTCTCCTATGCGATGGGCTTATCAAAGAGAAAAGGAACAAACAAAGAAAATCGTTCTATTTTTTAGCGTTGTAACAGCATGTTTAAAAGGTTGCCTCAAACGTGAATGATGCACATAATAGGTCGATGTAGCTCAAACTGCGCTTAATCAGTTGACACTTTGACTCTTACGAAAATTAATTTCATATTTTTGTTAAAACTGTTAAGTAGCTTGGAACAAAAAACTAAAACAGACCGAATTGCACCATATACAGACCGAATTGCACCATATACCAGCCACTATTTTTTCTTTCAATGATATAAGATTATTACTTTTGCTAGTTATTTTATTTTTAAGTCCGTTCTTTTTCTGAAGCCACCCGTGGCGTGATTTTCCTTTCTGAAAACGATAACTATATTATGATGCGTGTACGTTTGAGTGTATACGAGGGTATTTCGTCACCTTTCCCAAAAAACTGTAGTAAATCAAAATTCGATATTATAATATACTAGCTGAGTTCCCGGCCCTGTCCGGGATAAATCGATTTATTAGTTTCAGTTCTAGGTGATTATTGTGGAACTGTTTCATTTTGCCTGTTCCTTTAGCTGTATTTTATTTTTGCTTGCTTGTTTGTTTTTAGATACGTTTTACTGCTTTCCCTTTGCGCTTTGACGGGTGACCCTTTGACATCCTGCGCGCCCCGCCAACATCCGTCAAATGGCTATGATTTGCGCAAAGGTTAGTTTGTTTGCACATCGCAGGAAGTGATAACGTCGTATTGTGTTAATGGAAAAGAAATATTATAATATATTCCTAGGCATATTGAAAACACAAACCTGTACTTTTGGCCCTGCTGCGTCAATCTCCCAATTCCAGACCCTTTCTTTTTCCTAGTCTAGGCACATTGAGAACACACATACAACATTTTATACTTGATAGTCTTAGAAGTCAATCTCATCATTCAAACCAGTCCTAACCGGAAGTTGTTTTGTGAGTGTGATACAGTCTATACCGGAACCAATCTTAGTTACATTAATTTGCCGAAAAAATAGACCGAATGCCAATGTGTCGCAACCTAGGAACTAATACAAACGTTCTGCGAGTTATTAATTATTTTTTTATTTTCTGTGCCGGGGACACGACGACAGTCTATGCTAAGCGCTGTATAAAATCTGAGGGCCACCGAATCAGCATTAACAGAGGAGTAGCGAAAGGCGCGCTGCAATTGTCGTAAAGTTTCACTTTTATTAATATAGATATATTAATATTTAATAATATCTAATATATATCTTATTATAAAAAAAAAAATAGTGGTGGGAGTAATTCATTGTGGTGCAATTTTGACCCTTTTTTTTTGCTCAACGCTAGAGCCTAAATGACAGTTTCAGCAATTATAAAGTTAATTTTCCTAAGTGTCAACGAATCCAGTCCAATCGCTTTTGTGTCGACCGATTATGTTGATTCAAGTTTCAGGTATTTTTAAATTAAAAGACGCAAGAAAGTAAAATACAATGATCTTTTTTTTTTGGTTCCCATTAGTAAGCTCATTGCACCGGAAACGATGTATTATTACGTGTTCAGTTCTGTGCGAGCAATTTCCCTACCTGAAATGTGTGCGCTATAGCGTGCATGAAATCTGTAGTAAGACTAGAATAATTATGGGAAGCTTTGTAGGCCAAAAAGAGAGAGAGAGAGTGGGAACGCTGGGTTCACAGGTTTATCCCGGATAACGCCAGGAACATCATCTAATTATATATATATATACATATATATAAGATAAGAATGATAGGATATGACTTTATTATCCGGTTTCCAGGAAATTTGTTGTCACAGCGTTCAGTAACAGTACAACAGCAAATACAATATCTAAGACCTACAAGTCTTTAATGCCCACCACACACACGCACATTGCTCACACAACATTACCAACAAGTAAGAACATTTGCTCACACACACACCCACACACAAACACACACACTGTAACAATAATACATTAGGAAAAACTAACAACAGCATACTACATCAGGAAACACTGCTACCTCGTATTGCGGATGGCAAAAAAGATAGTCTATAGCACTCTCTGTTTGTTTTTAAATACAGTGTTCGTCCACTTCTTTGGGAGCGGACTATCTCATGGAACAAGGGGTGGGAGCAATCATTTAGAACTGATTCTAGTTTCTGTTTGCACGAATATACAAACAACTCATTCACTGTTAGTTAGATGGCAATCTTTTTTGATAATAGAGTTGTCAATTTTGTTCTTGTCTTGCTCCTTTGCATTTCCTCCCCAGGCTGTAATACAAAATAAAATGATACTCTGGATAGTTGATTTATAGAACATCTGAATGAATAATATATATATGCCTAGACTACATTTAAAGCTGCGTCGAGTGGTCTTGGTTGTAGACCCCTACGCCGACAAAATTAATAACCGAATAGCAAACTTTCAAATAAAATTCAACTTAATTAGACCAGCTGTGCTAAAATAAAACAGGTGTTTTTGCTTCTCTTGAAAAGTTGCCAAACAAAACACTAAGGTTTTCGAGAACATTGAAGATTTGAGCTTTCCTGGACAAAGCTAATCAAATTTGACATTTTGCAAAGGTCTGGTGTACAAAGGAGAAAACGCACAGTGAACTTAGCACAAGACGCTGATGTTAGTTCCCGTGAACTATTCGTGCCGTCTGTCTTTATTCATAGCTGAATCCTTATTCAGGTCAGCTAGGTACATTGACCATTGGAGTAACTTTATGTGGATCGATCCGGGGCCATCTATTCCCTTTTCATTCCGCACTGTTAATTGAACTCACAAAGAAGGATCTTTGGTGCATTCATCCTTACCTTTCCAGTTTTCCCTTCTTCCTTAGAAATACACTCAGTGCAGTTATGTAATGTTACTTTCGGAAGTTCATGCTATTTTTATTTTAACTGTGTTCTTTTGACTATCACAATTGAGCTATATAGTACAATCAGTAAGTCTGCCACAAAACATACTACAAGAAATAGACTCTAAGATATTTAAATTCATCTGGCAGAAAAAATATTCAAATAAGAAAGCATTTGAGAAGGTAAAAAGAACTGTAATTTGCAAAGAATTGTCTGAAGGAGGATTGGGTATGATTAGTATAAAGGACCAACAGAAAATATTCCTAATGAAGTGGATGAAATGGCTGACATCGAAAGGCAATAGGACGAATGAAAGCCACATAAACACCTCTGAACATTTCTTCTCACAGTTTGGGGGTAGCAAATAATTTGTAGAAAGTAATTTCAGCCTTAAACATAAGGCAAAAATAAACACTATCACATCTTTGTTCTGGCGAACTGTAGCCAGTGCCTGGATAGAAGCAAAGGACACAAAAGTAATTGTTAGTGACACGGACAACATGTCACTACAGGAATTGTTAAATCAACCCTTGTTTAATAATAAGTTGTTCCAATATAAAAGAAACCTCCTTTTCTTCCCGAAATGGATCAAGGCAAATATAAGATATATACATGACGTGTGGAGCGAGAGAGGAATAATCGGAAGAGAGACCATAGAGGAAAAAACAGGAAATTACCCAAGCCTAATGTTTGAATATAACGCAATGATAAATGCCTTCACAGAAAACCAGAGAACGCTTTTAGGCAGTGTTACAAGGAACATGATTAGGGAAGCAAAAGAGACAGCTTGTAAGCTTCCTGAATATATTGAATGTTTCTTTGCCAAAACTAATAAACAAATAAGAAATAGATTTCTAAACAGTAGAGAAGGCACTAGTTGTGGAGTTGGCTTCTGGAAAAGAAAGCTTGATATCGATGTCACAAAATATTTTATGGTAGCAAAAAATTCATCTAGGGAAAGTAGACTTAGGCTTCTTCACTTTAAATTAATCCATAATATCTACCCTACCAATATTTTACTTACAAGAATAGGAATAAAATCATCAGAAAATTGTGCTTATTGTAATGAAAGAGTCTACATAGAGCATTTCTTCTTTTACTGTAAGAAAATCAGGGGATTTTGGAAGCATATAGCCAATGTCATTCTTATGAAAACAGGCCATAAATTAATCATGAACGAGGTGAGAGCACTCTTTGGAATAGTGAAAGAAGATTGTAACGAATGTACAAGTAAGAAAATAAATACTATAAATCATATTATATTAGTGGCCAAGCTATGTATAAGTAAGCTGAAATATGGAACCATGAATAATATTTTCCATATCTTTGAAATAGAATGGAAGCATAGAGAACATTTCATCGAATAGCTATTATTTGTACGCCACGAGATGTCTCAGTATCCTTAACTCATCTCAGGCCCCATTAACGTTAAATATGAATGGAAATACTATTGTATGAGCGAGTGAAATAGAGATAAAGAAAAAAAAAAAAAGGGCAATGACGAAAAGATGAAAAATGCAACAAATTTTGGTATTCCAAGGTGCATGAAAGTAAAGTTATTCCACGGTCACTTTTTATTTTTTATATTCTGGTACTGATAATATTATATTATTATTATTTGGTTAGAAAATTGGCAGACTTTTTTTTTTTTTTTTTTGCTGTTTTGTTTTTCTTGTCTCGATTGACTCTATTATGCATCATATTTGAATTAATTATTTTATAGATGACTCATCCTCTTAGTATTTAAAACCATTGGGAACACACGTAGCACATGGAAGACAGATTTATTTTATTTTATATTTTTTCTGAAATGTCTGTCTGTTCTTTTAATCTGTATTTTTAAAACTTCTGCTCAGGTTTATTATATATATTTACTGATTATCATTATGATTGGCTTGTGTTTGTATTGCTACAGTACCAGCTGTTTAAAACTGAACTCTAAAACTGATCAGCTGATAATGTTAAAGACCTAGAGGGTTCGAGAAGGCCGACAACACAGAATTCAGTAGTTAACAATTCTGGGATATAAAAGACTCAAGTTGGGTCCGATCCCCAGGATAGTCCCCATAGACAGCTGTGTATTCATTTACTTGGTTATATTATTATGTTCTCTCTTACTCATCTATTTATTTATTCATCTATTTATTTATTCATCTATTTATTGACCTTAGTCTTCACTCTTAATTCCTCCGAGTATCTACATATATGTTCAAACACACCTATATGGGAATCTATATATTAAAAAAAAAAATAAAAAAATTTGAAGTTGTTCATGTCTGTTGGCTTAATTAGGTACCCTATTATTTCTTTATTTAGTGATCACTGAGTCATGCACTGAATGAATACATTCAAAATCGCATTTCAATCTGAGCTCATAAAAAAAAACAAAAAAACTGTGTTCTTTTGGCTGAATCCAAAATCCCACGGGTGGTTGGTGGGCGCCTCTGGTCGCGTCTCTTTCTGTTTGATCCTTCTGGTTTATTACATCGTCGTTGCTGTTTCCTGACAATAAAGCCGTTATCACCTGGACGAGTTTTCTCCAAACTCAAATTCAAACTCATTCTAGACAGACAGGGCGAATGATCAGCAAAAAATAGAGACAATTATAAGCAGATGCTTTGGGTGAGAGAAAGCGCTACGAAAATTAACTGATTAATTTCTTCATGTCGCTCTGAGAGGCTCAAGAGTAATTTATTGAGTTTAAATAATATCCAAAGTGATATAGTAGGCTATTAGAATATCATGTGTTCAATGTCTAATCTACGGCTCATGTCCCCAAAGCTCCACTGGGCGAAACCTCTGACTTGTTGAGACGGAGTCATCAGGACTGTGATGGTTTGCACAAAAAGGCTGGAAGTGAATCAGTTAATAAAAAATATTAAAAAAGCTGAGGTGTTCGTTCGCTTGGTGCTGAAACAGAAGCCGGAGGTTTGAGCCCCGCCTGAGTCACTTATATTTCTTCATTTGTTCACTCCAGCTTTTCCAAGCACTAACTAGGCATACTCTTGTGAATGAACCAGCTTTCTCCGAATGATGCGCGGTGGGTGCATGCATAGATGAGTTATTAACGTCCATAATCTGGGTGTTTCTGGAAATGAAAATCATACAAGCGCGTATAATTGTATACCATCATGCGTCCTGGCGAGTAGAAACAACACAAAGAAATGGCTAGCCAGCATCGCAAGCGAGTGGACAGACAAGACAGATGAAATAATTATTCACTTATTTCATTTCGTATCCAGATTTTTCGACATTTCTTAACTCAAAAAAAAAGAAAAAAAGCAGTTTCATTGGAAAAAAAAAAGAGAATAGTGCCTTTTTGAATTCTTACTGATAAATCGTCGTAGTCGAGTAAACTGTCCTAATTCGGTTTTTTGCAAAAAATGTTTGAGGAGCAAAATTACTAAATAACCATCTTCCAAAGACGTAAATAAAACGCTATTATAAAAGGGCTATATTTAACCCTTATTTTTCAGAATGTGACCTCCCAACTTACAACACAACCTCCGGGCTGTGAAGGGCTACAAACGTGCCAGATATCTCAGTTTTTGCTTCTTTTATTTTTTTTTAAAGTCGAGTTTACCATGTAGGACAAGGTGGTCTAGAGGCAAGGTGCTCGCCTCTCACGCCGAAGGTACCGGGTTCGATCCCCGGTCGGTTTCCGGAAGTGGGGGGGGGGGGCAAAACGCCTGTCCCTGATCCTATGGTAGGTAGGATCGAGCGCCAAATCTTCTTGGATAAGGACGAAAAACTCGGATGGCCCGTATGCACGTTGCGCATGTTAAAGATACCTCGGCAGTTAACATTCGAGAACAGCGGGCCGAACAAGGCCTCTGCCCGGGCCAAATTATTTAGAAAAAAAAACAACAACCACTCTCTACAACCAGACATACAGAAACTAGAACAAGAAAAATAAAAACCAGAAAAGAGAAGTATAAATACCACTGGCAAGGAATCTCCTAAAAAAACAAAACCCACCTAAATACGCTTACCATGCTTGGAAAAGGGATTTTCCAAAATGGCGTGATGTGTATTATGTTATTTTTCTTGAAAAGTCACCACCAGTGTAAACTTAATTATTCTGAGCAGCGAATGAACATCCATACAGATTTAACACACCGTTATGGCCATGTCTAGACTGGATTTGATGTTTGAAAATCAACAAGTTTATAAAAAATCGGCCACGTAAATTCACCTCTGGAAGAAGTTCAATTTTAACACGGCATGGGAGAAAATTGAATCTCGCGCTTATCTGATTGTATAAATCAAAATGGTCGTTTTGCGTTAAATGAGTTGTACAAATCACGTTTCTTTGGGCAGAAATGTAATAAACTGAAGTCCACATTCACTTTTGATGACGTAAATAGGCTAAAATTTATTTTTGGAGAAAAAGGCCTATTTTTAGACGATGGCTAAAAGACGCCTGTAAAAATAATCATTATTAAATGGTTTCTTTCTTGTCGGTTCTCTGGGGACCGTGGTCTGATTACAAATAACGTCATTCCTACGTGCAAACGACGCCAGTACTACGTGTTGGATTTCAGTGGGGCTGCTGGCTGGGATGAAGTTGCAATCGCGTTGTAATCCCAGATTTTAGTTTTGTATTTCCGTTGACTCATCAGTGAGCGCCAGTATCGCAAGTTTGTGCATGTCCATCCATTTGTCTGGAGTAAAAAAACAAAACAGTGCCAAGCGGCTGCGACACAGCAGCAATACAAGAGACCCACATTGTGCGCATTTAGGGTTACTAACGGTTTGCCGACGAATCAAGCACTCCGGCTTACATGTCATGTTCAAAATGGAAAATGACAAATATATTTTCCCTCTTTGTCAGAGGATGTAGGGGGGAGGGGAGTGAATGACAATAGACGGACAAAACGCTGCACTGAATGGCAACCAAGGACAGGAAGAAGAACAAGAGGACGACCAGGAATAAGATGGCAGGATGACATAAAACAGAGAGGAGGAACAACATGGATGAGGAAAGCCTCAGACAGAAAAGAATGGAAGTCATTACGGGAGGACTACGACCTGCAGTGGATGGACAACGCCTAGGTGAAAGGTGAAAGGTGAAAGTCACAGATTAACTGATTGGTCACGAGCTGTCCGTCAGTCTATATTTACTCATAAGTCTTGTCCTCACTCAGGAATGACCATTAGTCTGTCTAGCCAGCAATGTCAACATGTCTCCATTCACACAGTGATACTTCATCACGTTTGGGTTATTAGGGCGGGTGCGCCGGAAGTGAAGAATGAATTAACTAATGAGGTCAGCGGGGTGAAAATTGAAAAAAAAATCCCTAACAATTCCTGTTCTCCACCGACTGGACATTACCTTGCTGTGGATAATGGCTTTCAGCAATTAAGCTTACATACACTATGTATGTCTATCTGGTTGGAGTTCTCTGGGGTTTTTTAAATCCCGGACTGTAAGGAAGCGTTCTTTCCAGTAACCACGGATATTGGGAATTTACCCTGTCGGACCTTCAGGACCATAGATCTGTGGTTGCAGGTTTCTAGTTGAATACTGGTACCTGAGTGAATACGGGTTGAACGGGTTAACTGTCGGCTTCAGGAACCCCGGGAGCCCCTGGCGGACCGGAAGGTCAAAAGGGTCAAGAAGAAAACAGAACAAGAGGAGGACTCGACTCTAGGAACGTCCATGCGTGGGGAGTCCAGGGGGGAGGGGGTCCATTTTGTTGTTTTTTTTTAACTAAAATATGAACGCGTAATACATGATTTGCAAGGGTAGAGCTTGGTGATGAAGCACATGCTTGTTTTTTTAACAAAAAAAATGAACACAATACATGATTTGCAAGGGTAGAGCTTGGTGATGACGCACATGCAGCATTCGTATTTTAGTGTTAGCATTACTCAGGTGCATCGATTTCAGTTCCAGGGATCTTTGACTCGGAAATCACAGTTCGGCTCTCATCCAACCATGGGGCCCGTTCCAGGAATATAATTATATATTATTCCATTTGAGGAACCAAATCAAGAAATAGTATAATTTGCGGGACTTGACATTGGCGGAACTCTTTATCGATACAGTATCTGCACATTTGTTAGAGACGTATACATTGAACTTACCGCTCCCTACGCGAGCCAGTAACAATACGAAAAAAATAACCAACGGTTCTGAACCTTTTCATAAACAGCGAAACAGTTTGTTTTAAGCAGCTCACCCAGCAGTCTACCAGTCTGTGGATTGCACTCAAGACAAGCAGCCCAAATAATATAGTTTTTTCTATTTCAGTTCGTCCTCGCATGCTGTAAACGTTCAGCTTTTATATGTAGTTTTTAATTTGATTGCCTTTCGAGAATGTTCAATTAGGTGCACTTCTTTCCTGATTGGAATAGCGCTAATGGACACGAGAGACTGGGGGTGGGGGGGGGGTGGAGAGAGAGACCGGCGGGGATGGGATGAGAAGAAAGAGGAATATGGAGAAAAGGAAAACGAGTACACAGTGAGTACACGGAGTTCACGCATGCAGCTTTGTCCCAAACAACTAAAGGATACTCAGATTATTGTTTCCGGATGGTTCGCACCGGTCACTGACTGAACCGCAAACAGCAATGAGCTCAAACATTTTTTTAGGTTGTAGTTGATACTCAGATCACAACACGACCAATGATAGGTACCAACTGGTAAAAAAAACTCCTTAGGTAGAGCGAGACAAGTGACCATCTTCAGAGGAAGATTGGATTTTTTTATTAGATGTTTCGGATTATAATTTTTTGACATTTTCTAGACGCCTGTGGCCGTATGCATAATGCCGATTTTTGGGGGCAAGTGTCTTATCAATTCTGCCAATGCTGCCACTAGTTACATGGTAAAATTCTAGGCTTGTTTGTTTCACATCAAATCCAGCAGGAAAAATTGTTCGTTGCTGTTGCTAATTCCCTTAAGGGCACCCCCCCCCCTCTACTTTATGAATGACCGCTGTGAGCATTTAGTGTCACGAATGCTCTGTTACCGTGACCTGTCGGTCCCAATACAAGACACAACTGCATTAGCTGCTGGACTTCGGTCAACAAACTATAACATTTTTTAATTAATCTTCAGATGTTTAGCTTCATTGCACATTCCGATACAACGAGCGTTTTCCATCAAAAGCATAACGTTATCGTCTATTTTTGGATAAATGTTCAGGAAGCACCAAATCCTATCCACTGAACAGCAAACGCTTTTTTGGTGATGATAACTAATTTCCCTAGACTTCGCCAGCAAAAATGCACATAGGGTTCAGTGTGACCATGTCCTTTTATGTGTCTTTGTCCTTTTACGAGTTCTCATTTGAGGATTTTTGTCTGCAATGTGTAATTAAAGTAAAGGCCCCCCAAGTTCACTATGACACTTTCATTTTTTTTTCTTTTCTAGCAACTTTTCGCACTGAGGGGTCGCAGACCTTGTTTTCCTAACAGCTTGCAACGTTTCTCTCTCTCTTTGCCTCCATCTATGTGCGAGCGTGCTGGCGTCACTATGTGTGTGCGTGCGTGTTCAATTGAGAGACAGAGGAGAGAATTGATGGAAGAGGGCAGAGAGGCAAACAGACAGACGGAGAGAGAGGGTGTCTTGTCCACTTCCTGAGCCTTCCTAACATGTTTTCGATAACACAACAGGCAATTTTCCTCCAGAACCACAGTGAGGAATCACAAAAACGGACAAAAATGTAGGTCACTCTGTTTGTGCACTCTTTTCTGTTATATATTTAATCATCAACACTTTGTTTCAATAAAAGAAACTTAAATGCTTCTCTTTAAAAAAAAAAAAACAACAACAACAACAACACACAAATACAATTAATAATCATTTGCTATTATTTTATTTATCATTATATCGTTTCTGTAAAAGAATCAATGATTTTTTTGCACATATACACAAATAAGAATGCTGTGTTTCAATGAAAATTTTGATACTTTTTTTTTTCAGCCACAACCATAAACGTGCATAACAATTTTTATAAAAAAGACAACTTTCACCACAAAACCCCTGGCCATAAACAGAATTAACCCCGAGCATGACTTGTATAGGAAAAAAGAGAAAGGCAATCTACTCCGATTGGTCTGAAAACATCACGTGCTATCCAGATTGGCTTATCGGTCTTTCTTTCATAATACACGGACCACATGATGTAATATAATATTTATTTCTATGAACTTATTGGCCGTTCTCCTGAAAGTGCTTCCTGGCTTTTGTTAGCGGAGCATAGTATTTTTTGCATACAGAGCTATAGATGAGGTCCAGGAGTGAAGACAGCTCAGTATTTTCTCTATTTGGATTAGTAATTGGACAACGCTCGCATAAGAACATCTTCCTGTAAAGCTGAGTCCAAGGCCAGACTTCACCCTTTGCAATCCTACATTTTCTCATTAATTGCTCTCCTGTTTTGAACTTTCCGCATACTTTTTTTTCACCATTATACTTTCAGTGCCGTTTGGGTTATTAGGAAGGCGTTACATTATCCGAAACAATAGTGAAAGTAAGTTCGCATGCAGATGAAAAAAAAAAAGAAGGAAAGAAATGCTTATTTCATCGTATCATGAGCAATAAAAGCTTTAAAATTTAGCTTAACATAATTTTTATGTAGCGTAACGTGTGGGTGCAAGTTTGGCACATAAGATAACATTCTGATGTATCACATTGACAGCGATTTCAAATTAGCTGCCGTCTCACCTCTTCAATAGTTCTTTCTAAGCCCAACCTTTCTGTACATAATTACCAACTACTGTATTCATATACACATCACATTCCGGAATTTTCATGGACTCCATTCATGGCACTAATCGTGCTCATCACAACACTGCATATTAACCTTACTGTTGTCAGGAAGGAGTAACAGTGTCCTGCAAAATGTGTCTGAACTGCACGTCTTCATCTTACAAAGATAAGTAATAATATAATAACTTATATAAAAGATCTATCCTTCCCAGAATTACAGTAACATATTTTGAGATGTAAATTGCATGTGGGACATTTAATTTTATATGCCACGTATGTTACTTGTTAGGTAACGCATTTCTAATGTGTGTCGGCCATCTTGAATATTTGATGCTTTTTTGGAATTGTTTCATGATCAACACCTTGTTCTTTAAATACCCTCCTTATGAACTACACCTATGTTCAGTTTCATGCTTCTATCCTTTTCTGACCGATTGTACTCAAAATATAGACTTTACAAGCCCATTATCGTAAACGTATCATAGTTGGAGCCGTCCTCGATTTAAAAGTCCCAAAAAAGTATGTATTTTTGAAAGTTCATTGGATAGATTCTGACGATCCAGGGATGAGCGAAATGGCCAATTGAATTGTGTTATGGCAGATGTAGAGTTAGTGATGTTTACATAAAGTCCATTATGACTCATTATTCTTTTCATTCTGTTGTTGTTATGTTGTATAAATAATCCATTCAAAGCTCACAGTTGTTGTTTTTTTTCACTAATATCTGAGACATCAGTTTGTGGGTTGGGCTATTTGAGTCAGAGCGATCTTAACGTACAGGCACGTTTGGCACTTGTTCAGGGGCCCCAGGGGTTTAAGGCCTCCCCATGCAAGCACATTTACATGGGTTTTTGAAACAGGGAAGAAAATTCTCTACTGCTTTGCCCAGGGCGGGGCCCATAATGATGTTAAGTCGACCCTAATTTGAGCCATGTAGCCAATATGCTCACACTTGGGGTTTATCTTGTCAACATTGGAGCCACCTTCTGAGGAATGAAAAACTTACTGTGGTCATGCTAAGATAACACATGTTGCCTATCAGCTAAACCTGTTCCTAGCCCTTGCCCTGAAACGTTTAAAAAACAACAACAACAACAACAACAACAACAACAACAAAAAAGAACTAAAAATGCAAAGAGGCCAATTTGGCCACAAAGGGGAAAATGTCACTCCCTAATTTATTTGATTTGGTTCCAGAATGTTGAACTGCACTAAAGCTATCCATGCTAGATACGTGTCGCATAAACATTCTCACGAAACCTTTTTTAAAAAAATCGTAAATTACGCTGGGCGAGGCCAAGGAACGTTTCTTGTAATAGAGAGTAATTTGTCGAGTTTTTTGGCATTTCCAATTACATGTACTTTCAGCGGACATCCTGGCAAGCTTGTCGGAGAAATTCGGATTTCTTTTCAATGTAAGGTCTTTTTAATGCAGCGTCTGAGTGCACTGTTCTAATGTGCTGAACTGGAGGCTGGTCTATTTGTATGGTGGAGTGGAAGCAAAGGATTCCTACTGTGTTCTGATAATGGGGGAGGAGGGGGGGGGGGCTTAAGACCTTTAAAGGCCCTAAGCACTTAAACGATTTTGGAGCCCCCATATACTGTTGTATATCAAAATATAAACAAAGTTGCACAGGGCAAACATAATAATTGTAATAATAACATAAGCGGGTCTTATACGTCAGCAAATACTTTAATTTTTTAACTTATTATTGGGGTCTCCTTTTTTGTGGAGCCTAGTTCAGTTGCAATGTTTGCAGTTTTGCATCATATGGTCCATGCAATGACAATTTTCTGTGCTCTGCCCTCAATCATTCGACGTTGTTATCTTCGTTTTTCATTTTCTTCAATTACTGAGGGGGCGGAGGGATTGTAATTGGCTTCGGTGCCAGTACGACACTAGGAAGTAGCTTTTCACCACCATCCATACTTCCCTCACTCACCCCCCCCCCCCGCCCAAAAAAAAAAAAATCACTCCTTCTGCAAGTTTCTCTGGCTACCGCTGCAGCAACATGCACAAATTCCCAAATTGACATTTTATTCCCGTTTCCCCCCTTCTCTCCCCTCCTCCTCCTCCCCCCCCCCCCCCCATTTTTCAGAATCAGAAAATGGATCACTGAGACGGCAAATGTGGAGATCTGTTGTTATTTTGTTTTATTTTTCTAAATGTCTCTAATTTCCTCTTCTTTTTCTTCTTTTTTCGGGCATTTCTTTGGGATTACGTTGTGTCTCTCTAACCTAATAATGACTTTTCGTTGTTATCATACAGTTATTTAAGGCTCGTCTTTAGAAAAATACTGAAAGCAGAAACTGTGAAGGCAAAGTTATTTGAAAAGAAGTATCAGCCCTGAGGACACAGCGTTGTAAAGTGCCTAAAAAAAAAAGCTTAATCTCATGCTAACAGAAATAATGCACTGCGCCTCATGGGTTTGTTTCGCGTGACTTTACACACTGTTTCTCTCCTCAGAATTCCTAACCTGTTTCTTTAACTTGAAAGGTATCTGCACTGCAGTCTTTAAAAATGTCCACTGTTATAATGTGGCAGATTCACTCCAAAATACATGTAGTTCCATTGTCTCCAGATGCCGGATACTTCTATTAAAAGAATGTCCGATAATATCACATTGTAGTATCACATAGTTTTGTTTTTACTCAGAATGGTAGTGGAGCATTGCGTGGCGACCCGAATGTCAATACTGGTAACGTAAATAAGAAATTTGAGAGTATGTACTTGCAAACAAACTTCATATACGGCACATGTCTTTTCTTCACTTATTAAATTAGTTGTTGCTTTTGTTTCTCTTCTTTGAATTATATACTTATTTAACTATTCAGTTATCTCTTATCAGAGTCAGGTACAGAACGGAATACCTTCAGAATCGTATTTCAATAATGGGAACAAAAAATGCAAACAAATAACAAATTCAAGAAAACTGTGGCTACTGTCGGAGGCGGTCATCTGTGTCAGTGTTAAGTCATATGGCGGCAATGAATGCTGGGTGTGCATTTGGTTAATTAGCAGTTTCCCAGAGTGTACTTAACATGCATATATATGGAGATGTTTTTACTCTTCCCAAGGCTAAATTTGGACTTGGAAAAAAAGGATCGGACGAGACTGGGAGAAGAAATGTGGACAGACACAAAGGGGGGGGGTGGGGGGGGAGGCGTATGAGTGAGTGAGAGAGAGAGAGATTTGCAGCGGACGCGGATGCAGAAAAATAGATACATAGATATGAGGTGTGGAGTGAGATAGAAAGAGACAGACAGACAGACAGACAGACACAGACAGAGAGACAGACAGACTGAGATAAACAAAAAAGGGGAGGAGAGACTAAAAGGCAGACAGATAGGCACAGAGAGACAGATGGACAGGCAGACAAATGATAAGGGGGAGAGAGACAGAGAATCAGAGAGAAACAAGAGCGAAAAAATGGGAGAGGAAGAAAAGAGTGAGCGGCAGAGAGAGACAGCGGAAGAGAGAGAGAGAGGGAAAGACAAAACAGACAGAAAGAAGAGAAAGACAGACAGACAGGCGGAAACAGAGACAGAACATGAGACAAACAGAAGAGAGAGCGAAAGAGAGACATTGGGAGGAATAATAGTAAGAGTGAGGTAGGGGAAATCAGGGACAGATGATTAAAACCAGGGCCAGGGAAAGGGAGAGGAAGTGAAGTCAGAGGAAAGGTTCGGGAGATGGAGTGAAAGCAGAGAAAGGAAGTGGCCATGGAGCAGTGAGAGAGAATGACAGAGAAAGATGACAGAAGAAACAACATGATTGCATTAGATGAGGATTCCCCTAACAAACAGAATTACAGATGTTTTTCCTGCATACATCAAACATCTCTGGTGATGAACTAGTAAAGGGCAGGGGCGTATCTACCCCAAATAATTCATGTAGCAAGAATTGAAATTTTTATTGAGCTCGTTTAAATACCTGACACTTAACTGATCTTTCAGACAACGTTACTAATTAATTATTAGCCGAAAATACAAGACAAGCTCGATAATCCTTTAATAAATAAATTGTAGCATTAAACGGAATTTTAACGTCACATTCCTTAACTCGTCATTATAGACGAATCAACTAGAAAAGAAGGAGAAGAAATCTGAAGAAAATTCTTTTTTCACTAACTGGAGACTCTAAGGGCAAAGGACAAACATTCCTAGTCACCTTTAATCTCTTAGTTTCGATTTTGTTGGCGTTGTTCTCTATCTCCCAAAGATCCCCTTTTTTATACCCCCCTCCCCTTTTCCCATCTAATTAATTTTCAAGCTAAATGCGTGAGAAACACCGTCTCCCATGCACTGGTCGTATCGAAAGGGAGCCCCAAAAAAAGGTTCTCTGCATTTTACAGACATGACAACAGTTTTAAAACATTGCTTGAAACTAGTTCGAGACAAATACGATAGGGTTAGATTAGCCGACACTTAAAATTAATTAAATTAATACTTTTTGAAACTGTCATTAGGGCTGCAGCATTGAGCTAGCAAAAAAACAGAAAGGCCAAATTGGGCCAAAAATGAAACACTCCAGCCATTTTTAAAAAAAAATTAGTAAGATACAAGGAAGGCTTGTTGACTTAAACAGAGCTTGTTCAGTGGCGCACCCAATCAAGTGGTCCTTAGGCCATATCTGTCATAATTATCTTAGATACGCCACTGATTAAATGAAGAGAAAAGAGAGAGTGTGGGGAAAGAAAATGTATTTTGACAAACAAACTCACTACTGGCACCATTAGCACAAATTGAATATTCGATACGCAGGAACGGAATCGGAAAATTTAACCAATTTGATCAAGATCAGAAGAGATATTGATGAAGCAGAGGGAATAGTTAAGGAAGTACAAATAGAATGATAGATGACAGGGAAAGTGTGAGAGAAACGGCATAGTAAATAATATGGTTACTATTGTTATACCCATTGCGGGGGTGAGAAACAGGAAGCTTTGGAAACAGAAAGTAAAAATACACGTGGGAACATAGACAGACAGACAAAAAGACAGACAAACAGATAATCAGACACACAGGCAGGCATGCAGGCAGGCAGGCAGATGGATTGATAGACAGATAGACCGATATAGATGGGTAAGACGACAGATAAATTAATTGACAGATAGATTTTATATAGACAGACAGATAGATAGATAGATAGATAGATAGATAGAGAGATAGATAGATAGATAGATAGATAGATAGATAGATAGATAGATAGATAGATAGATAGATAGATAGATAGATAGATAGATAGATAGGCAGACAGATAGATAGATAGATAGATAGATAGATAGATAGATAGATAGATAGATAGATAGATAGATAGATAGATAGATAGATAGATAGGCAGACAGATAGATAGATAGATAGATAGCCAAACAGACAGTCAGTGTCACAGACAGACAGGGGAGGAGAGACAGATTATCAGACAGATAGGCAGAGAGACAGACAGACAGGCAGACTAAGGAAGAGGGAGAAAGAGAAAGGCTAACAGACAGAGAGAGAGAGAAAGAGAGAGAGAGAGATAATCAAGCAGAAGGACAGACAGAGAGAGAGCTAATCATGCACAGCGAGAGAGACACAGAGATAGAGAAAGAGGGGGAGGGAGGGAGAGAGAGAAAGAGAAAGAATCATATAATAACATATCAAAAGGAGACAGATTGACGTCCCAGCCCAATAAATTATTCAGTGCACCATTAGTGGCAACTGACATGATCGTCACCATGTACGTACTAAACAGGGTAATCTGGGCTGCAAAGGACATCACGCAGCTGACATCCCGCTTAGTATGTCTTTGTGATGACTGAGGTTGTGTTTTCATGTGTACAGGAAATAAAACAATACCGAAACTGTAAACATCCATCAAATATTATCAAAAGAAAGAGTGTTTCCACGTGTACGACGAAATCGTTTCTGTACACATAAAATAATTATTTTAAAATCATATTTCACTGCTTGAAGGGTTTTTGACGATTCTGTCGCTGTTTCCGTTTCCGTGCATATATGTGAGTGTGCATGAGAAAACCTACAATAAGTCGCAAACATGATATTTTGAGTTCTGTACATATAATAAAAGACAAGACATTTCTGATAAATTGAAGTCAGTGACCCCCCCTAAAACAAGATTTTGAGAAAACGGCATTTAATCCTAAAAGTGGCAATAGCTAATTGACCCATTAATATTGGAGTGATTGCTGTTAGGAGACCGTAGTCTAATAACTAAGCCGTTATAGAGATCATACTAAGTAGTGTTCACTGCTCTTCTATAGTTTACCCTGTAACATGCCACGGTCCCCTAAACAACAGCCAAGTCGGAAGTTTTTGGATCTTGTTAGGAGACCGTAGTCTAATTACAAAGCCTTTATAGAGATCATAGTGAGTACTGTTCACTGCTCGTCTACAGTTTACCCTGTAACATGCCACGGTCCCCTAAACAACAGCTAAGTTGGAAGTTTGTGAGGGACTCATATTTTCGCTTCAAAGCCGTTTTTCTCAAAATCATCTCTGTCGACATTATTGTGGGTTTTCTCATGCACACTCACATATTTTATGGAAACACTGCTGAAGAAAGGAAAAGGCTAGAGAGGTCGTGTTGCAGTCAAATGAAGGTATTTTTTCCGCTGTTGTGATTTAGTGTAACTTTTAGGGTAAGACAGACCAAAGGTGATGTAGGCCCAGACTGGTGGCTCACCTAATTATTATGCATCACACTAAAACACTCCTTACTGCCCACACCCCAGTAAGAGTGTCGGAATTGACATTTTCTTATTTGCAGTTTGGCAAAGACGAAAAAAAAAAAAGGGGGGGGGGAAGGGGGAGGGGGGGGGGGAGGGGGTCTTTTCCTTTTTGTTTCTCTATGTACTTCTTCTTTTTCCCGTGTCTCTGTGTAATTTTCTCTTTCTCACATTATCTTCTTCCTTGTCGTCTTTACCCTCTTCTTGGTTCCCTTCTATTGCCATGTTATTATCTACACCTTGTTTTCTCTCAGTCTCTGTGCGTTCGTGTGTGTGTGTGTGTGTGTGTGTGTGTGTGTGTTTGTCTACGTCTCTTACTCTTTTGTCTCTCTCCTGTTTATGTGTGTGTCTCTCGCTCTATGCTGTCTCTGCCTGTCTGTCCATCTCTGTGTGTGTGTGTGTGTCTCTCTCTCTCTATGCTCTGGCTGTGGCTGTCTCTCTGTTTCCTAATAAACGCACTGTATTGCTTTAATAATAATAATAATAGTGTATAGCATTTATATGTTAAAATTACTACCCAAGTATTCCATTTCTTATTTTGTTTGCACAGGTCTGAATGACTGAAAATCGACCCGGAGTAAGATAACAAACAAACAAAAACAAAACATGGGAGGTGCAAAATGACGTTATTGTGCCAATGCGCCATTAAACTCACTAGCCGACCTGCGCAAGATAAATCTTGCAAAGTGTCCATGTACCAAGCTCAACGTATATCTAGGTCTAGGCTACATCAAATGGGCATTTGGATTCGATGCAATGATGAATGGGACTTACTGGTGACACCACAATTTCATGTAGAAATGCACAGATATGATAACGTTGATTTTGGACCATCAATGTGAAAAGAGAGGTCAAGGATTAATTTCTGGTCACATTTTTCGGCTCTATGCGATGAAACTGCGTCGCAGTTTTTGCGGCTCAAAACTCTTGGTATAAATAATAATAAAGACTGATTTTTGATCAAAACGAATGTGTCCACGTAACTCTTCGTCAAAAATTGATGCAGTACACTAAGTTTCATCATTTTTAATGGCGTAGCCGCGAAGTTTTAGATGCTTACAGGTTCACCCTCTAGCTCAATTATAGTAAGATACTCAGACTCAAAATTGGATTTCTTACCTGCCAAGTTCCCCTTATTTTCTTACTTCAGTCAAACTACGTTTCTATTGCTGTAGTTTTTCCTATTGGTTTGCGAAGACGGCAGTTATGGTAAGTTGTTGGTCCTACAAAACCAGTGCTGAATGGCTTTAATGAATATTCTGTTTAGGCATTGGATCAGAAATGGGGTTATATTTCCGGTAACATGACCAATGAAAATTTCTCATTAACATCAGAGGGTGACGGGTGGGCGTTTGTGGTAGGGTCCAGTTCTGTCCCACTATTCTGTTTGAGTTCTTCGTTTTCGACAGTCCCTTGGCATTTTCACCTCTCTGTCTTTTTTTTTTTAGTGTGGCCGTAATCATGTCGACAGTGCATTGTCCAAATTCAGATTCAGGATAAAACTCAACATGAAAGCCAGTAAAATGGACATTCTGTCTTTGATTCTTAGACTTTAAAAAAAAAATGAACCTTTGGGATTAGACTGGTGTAGCATCTGCGGGCTACCCCTTGCCCTCCCCCGGTTTTGTTGTTGTGCTGGTGGCTGAGCATGTGTCCACTACTTTTCCCGTTTTATTGTTGGCGGCCGCCGGGGTGTGCTGTGCTCCGTGGCCTGACCTTTTTTTCTAGTGAGTAGTTTTTTTCCTCGCTCGCTTGTTGTCAGGTGTTTGACTCGTTCAGTAAATATTAGTATGTTCCCGAACATTCGATAACACTGTGGATAAGGATGTTTACGCCAGATTTGGCCTTGAGTGATGTAACGTGATGGCGTATTGATGCGTGATTGGTTAGTTTGTGCGAGGGCAAAGGTAACGTTTATTTCGGGAACTTTCTGTAGGAATGTTTATATATATAGACCTGTGTGAGTGGTTGGGGGGTGAATTAGTGAGTTTCCTTTTGTGTGGCGTAGATATTTAGTTTCGCTGGTGTCTTCCTAGTAATTTATTGTTCACTATACAGTTATTAAACTTTAGTATTATTTAATCTATCGTCGGATCTCGTGTTTATTTATTTTACAGCTGTAATAGTTTCGTTTTCTAAAGGGTTGTAGTTAGATCAACTAACTCCCCCCTACTATAACGTGCTAGAACAACCTCAGCTGTTACATATTGGGGGCTCGTCCGGGATCCGACCATATTCGAACGGACCAGATCTAAATTGCTAGATTTATTTACATAGTTTACAGTAGAATATCATCGACAAGCTATCTACAACATGTCGGAGGTTATTGGAAGGCTTAGCCAGGAAGCGGACGCTATGGAGCTCACTGGGCAGGAGAGACGGGACTACCTCCGTGAAGGCCTAGAAAGAGAAAGACAGCTGGAGGCTCAACGACAGGAGAAGGAGGCTGAACGACAGGCTCATGAGAAGGAGGCTGAACGACAAGAGAAGGAGGCTGAACGACAAGAGAAGGAGGCTGAACGACAGCTGGAAAGGGAAAAGATGAACCACGAGTTGGAGATAGAGAGGATGCGCCAGCAACGTGGAGGCAACGACTCAGCGCAGAAGACCGACGACCACGCCAGTTCTAAGAGACCCAAGCTACCTGCATTTCAGGACAAGAAGGACGATCTGGATAGCTGGTTGCTGCGGTTTGAGAGGTTTGCCGAGACAGCTGAATGGCCCAGATCCACCTGGACGACATCACTGTCTGCCCTGCTGACCGGTAGAGCTTTGGAGTGCTTCTGCAGACTACCGATCGACGAAGCCAAGGACTACGACAAAATCAAGGAAGCGTTGCAGAAGAGGTACAACCTGTCAGAGGACGGATACAGACTCATGTTCAGACAAGGTAAGCCTGAAGATGGAGAAGATGTTGGAATGTTTTTGACCAGGATCAAGACCTATCTAGAGAGGTGGATAAAGCTGTCGAAGACGGAGGAGACCTACGAAGGAGTGAGAGATCTATTCGTCAGAGAGCAATTCATGGATGCCTGCCCACCAGACCTTGCAACCCATGTGAGGGAGAGGAAACCAAAGACGCTACAGGACATCGCAGATTCAGCGGAGGCGTACCTGGTAGCGAGGAACCGGACGCTCAGCGGGAGCGCCAGACTGCAGAGCCGGCCAGTGCGACAGAGGCCCAACGGAGACAGAAGCCCACAGGTCTGCCATAGGTGCCAGAGGCCGGGACATAAGGCGACGGAGTGTCGTGCAAGGACAAAAGACAAAGGTGAGTTCAGATGTTACCTTTGTGGAAAGCCAGGCCACGTTCGGAGGATGTGTCCAGCCCAGAAGGATATGGGACGAGGCAAGCCGAACAAGGCGGCGGCGGCCGTAGTGATAGCGGCGGACGAGTCGTCGAGACAGGATGCGACGACGGCTGACACCAGCATCAACGTTCAAGCGGTAATGAAGGACGGGAAGCTACAGTTAGCGGTGCCTGTTACTTGCGGAGGATGCAGTGACGGAAGGACCGTGGAGAAACTGAAGTTACCAGTGATGAAGGGCTTGATTGGAAATCGAGCGGTAGATGTCCTAAGAGATACCGGCTGTGAAGGTGTAGTGGTGCGGCGAGCACTGGTGGACGACGGACAGCTCACCGGTGGGAAGAAACTTATCGCGAGGATCGATAACTCCTTGCTAGCGGCGGAGGAAGCCGTTATCGACGTGAAGACGCCTTACCTGACGGGCAAAGTGACGGCGCTGTGTCTCCCGGAGACCATCTGCGACCTAGTAGTCGGGAACGTGGACGGAGCGAAGGATCCGTACGACCCTGATACTGAGGTGATGGTAGGAGCGGTGACCACGAGGGCCCAGGAGAAGAGGAAGGACCGGTCTACGTCGCTGAAGGTGCCGAGGGCAGAACGGCACGCGGGAGTGGATAGAGAGGAACTTATCCGACTCCAAGAAGAAGACGAAGTCATTAGGAAGTTAGAGCAGAAGAAGATCCCAACTAATAGAGGCAATAAATCTGTTCATTTTGAGAAACATGGAGGAGTACTGTACCGGATCTACAAGGACCTGAGACAGGCGACGGTTATAAGGCAAGTGGTACTACCCGAGAAACTGAGAGAGTATGTACTGAGTGTAGCCCACGACTCGATCGTCGGAGGACACCTCGGCGTGAAGAAAACCAAAGACAGAGTTATGAGCAATTTTTATTGGCCTGGAATTGAAGGTGACGTCGCAAGATACTGCCGCTCATGCGACATATGCCAGAGGACGGTGAACAAAGGAGCGACCCCAAAGGTGCACCTGCAGAGTATGCCAGTAGTGGACGTACCATTTAGGCGAGTGGCCGTGGACTTAGTAGGACCTATCGACCCCCCAAGTGAAGGTGGACATCGGTATATCCTGGTGTACATAGACTACGCTACTCGTTACCCCGAAGCCACACCCTTGAAGAAGATCGACGCAGAAACGGTAGCAGAAGCCTTAGTGAACATCTACAGCCGTTTGGGTGTGCCCGAAGAGATCTTGTCGGACCAAGGGACCCAGTTTATGTCAGATGTCATGAAGGAAACGAATAGACTACTGGGAATTCGACAGTCGACCACTACAGTCTACCACCCTATGTGCAACGGGTTGGTGGAGCGATTCAACGGCACACTGAAGAAAACATTGAGACGATTGTGCGCAGAGCAACCCAAGCGGTGGCACAGATACATCAACCCGCTGCTCTTCGCATATCGTGAAGTTCCCCAAGAGTCGACCAAGTTTGCCCCATTCGAGTTGCTGTATGGGAGAACTGTGAGAGGACCAATGCACATCTTACGACAACTATGGACCAAGGACGTAGAGGAGCCGGAAACGAAGACCAGTTACCAGTACGTCATGGAACTACGTGAGAGGCTGGAG
Organism: Onchidella celtica; assembly: GCA_963931925.1. NCBI lineage: Eukaryota > Metazoa > Mollusca > Gastropoda > Systellommatophora > Onchidiidae > Onchidella > Onchidella celtica. Next base: position 13,714,716 of record OZ007583.1, on the reverse strand, counting down.
GACACATGGAAGTTAGCGACGGAAGAACTCTCCAAGGCTCAAGGTAGACAGAAGACCTACTACGACCGGAAGGCGCGAGAGAGGAAGTTCCGCCCCGGAGATGAAGTGTTGGTGCTACTGCCGACGAACACTAACAAGCTCCTAGTCCAATGGAAGGGACCATATAAGGTAGTCTCAGTTGTCGGTGTTAACGACTATAGAGTCAAGATGGGTGCAAAAGAAAAGACCTTGCACGCCAACCTCCTCAAGAGATACATTCCAAGGACGTCAAAAGCAGCAGCAGTGGCAATGGAACCGAGACCTATTGTGACCGAGATGTGTGGGATGGACAACAGTAGGAGAGATACCACGCCTGAACATGTCAACGCCATAAAGGACGGCGGCGGTGATAGTGCTGAGACTGTGCTGGCAGAGGACGACCTGATAGACAAGAGTCAACCCGTGGAGTCAGCTAGCATGACAGTCATCGAGGACTGCGACCTGGAAGGCGACAACGGTGGAACGACGGAAGACCTTGCCGACCTAGGAAGCTGGGACCAGAATGAAGGCTACAGAGATGTCCAGTATGGAACGCAACTGACATCGGAACAACGTCAAGAACTCTGCGATGTGGTGAAAAATTACCAGCACGTCTTCACCAATCTCCCTGGATGCTGTCAGTTGGGTGAACATCGCATCGACCTGACGACAGAAGTACCAGTTCGTCAACGACCATACCCGGTGCCCTACGCTATGCGCGACTCATTGAAGGAGGAGCTTACCACCATGGAACGGCTGGGCATCATTCGAAGGAGCTCATCAGCTTATGCTTCACCTGTTGTTGTCGTCAAGAAGAAGGACGGATCCAACCGAGTCTGCATCGACTACAGGAGGTTAAACCAGATCACAGTATTCGACCCTCATCCGACAGCAGCGCCATCCGAAGTGTTTCAGAGTCTCTCGAGAGGAAAATTATTCTCTCGGATTGACCTGAGCAAGGGATACTGGCAAGTGAAAGTTCGAGAGCAAGACATTCCCAAGACGGCGTTCGTCACCATGGGCGAACACTATGAATTCATTCGGATGCCTTTTGGGATGATGAACTCAGGAGCCGCACTGAACAGGATCGTAAAGCCATTGATCCGTGGAATGAACAATGTGACAGCATATGTGGACGACCTGCTGATTCATACAGAGACATTCGACGAGCATGTGAAGACTCTCAAGGACTTACTGCAGAGGATGGACCAAGCTGGATTAACTGCAAGACCATCGAAGTGTCTGATTGGAACGTCTGAAGTAGACTTTGTTGGACACTTAGTGGGAGAAGGTATGATTGGCCTGTTAGAAGAGAATGTATGTAAGGTACGGGACGCACCCAGACCCACCACTAAGAAGGAAGTGAAAGCATTCTTAGGATTAGTGGGATATTACCATGAATTTATTCCTAACTTTTCAGCGATTGCATCACCATTGTCTGATTTACTTAGAAAGGGTCAGCCCAATATAGTTCAGTGGGATGAAACGCAGGAGAAAGCGTACACCTCTTTGAAGAATGTCATTATCTCCAAACCCGTGTTATGTTTGCCAGATTTTTCCAAAGAGTTTGTCTTAGCAACTGATGCATCAGATCGCGGATTAGGCGCTAGTCTTATGCAGGAACACGAGGGAAAGTTGTACCCTGTGGCATATGCTAGTCGTAAGCTATTGCCTCGTGAGACAAAATATTCGGTCTCAGAGCGCGAATGTTTAGCTATTGTTTGGGCTGTAAAAAAGTTTACTTTGTATTTGTATGGAAAGGAGTTTGTGCTCCAAACTGACCATCGGTCATTAGAGTTTTTGAACTCTGCCAAGTTTGACAGTCCAAAGTTATTACGATGGAGTTTATTTTTACAGTTTTATCGATTCAGGATTCACTACGTAAAAGGCAGAGAAAATGTCTGTGCCGATTTCCTGAGCAGGGTATTTTAAAGTAGTACACTATCAGTGAAATGCATTGTAACCCATACTTTTGCCTACTAGATGAATTTCTAGGACGGCAGTATTGTACTGTAATTGGGGACATAGTTCATCTGTGATTGAATACTGAATTGATGGCTGATAGAGAGTCATAATGTGTTAGTCACATTTTGATTTTATGCTATGTCATATTAGTTACCAATGGAACTTGGTGTAATTTTTGGAAAATGTAACCCAAATGGGGACTGCGAGCAAACAGTGTTTGTGTTATGTTGCAATGTTGTAACTTGTTTTGACCTAATATGATGAAGAAAGACCCTAATCAGTGGTCAGTATGTATTGATATTTTTGCCATTGTACGTATGAGTTATACATTTTGGAGATAACCATGTTATGTACAACAAGTCATATGCTATGATTCGTGCACGAAGCATTATGTAAACGATGGGCCATCGTTTCACCATATATGATTTGTAATAATATCATTGACCATTGTTTCACCACAGTGGTGGCGTTGTGTTATTTTGACTAGTAGGCCTATTGTTTACTATTGGGAAGCAATGACGGTATTGTATTAGTTATGGTATTAGTGATGCAAAGTACACTGCATTGTATTGTATTTGTGATGACATTCGGGAAGACACTGAAATTGTTATTAATTGTATTAGAATTAGCAACTACCTTTGTGAGATTGGGAGTGCTATAAGATTATTTCAAGATATTGCAGACGCTGAATAATGTTTTGGAGTTGAAAAATATTCAACTTAAATTGGGGAGTTGTGTAGCATCTGCGGGCTACCCCTTGCCCTCCCCCGGTTTTGTTGTTGTGCTGGTGGCTGAGCATGTGTCCACTACTTTTCCCGTTTTATTGTTGGCGGCCGCCGGGGTGTGCTGTGCTCCGTGGCCTGACCTTTTTTTCTAGTGAGTAGTTTTTTTCCTCGCTCGCTTGTTGTCAGGTGTTTGACTCGTTCAGTAAATATTAGTATGTTCCCGAACATTCGATAACACTGTGGATAAGGATGTTTACGCCAGATTTGGCCTTGAGTGATGTAACCTGATGGCGTATTGATGCGTGATTGGTTAGTTTGTGCGAGGGCAAAGGTAACGTTTATTTCGGGAACTTTCTGTAGGAATGTTTATATATATAGACCTGTGTGAGTGGTTGGGGGGTGAATTAGTGAGTTTCCTTTTGTGTGGCGTAGATATTTAGTTTCGCTGGTGTCTTCCTAGTAATTTATTGTTCACTATACAGTTATTAAACTTTAGTATTATTTAATCTATCGTCGGATCTCGTGTTTATTTATTTTACAGCTGTAATAGTTTCGTTTTCTAAAGTGTTGTAGTTAGATCAACTAACTCCCCCCTACTATAACGTGCTAGAACAACCTCAGCTGTTACAACTGGTCAAAATAACGATTACTTAGAAATTGCAACGCTTGGTGTGAGAAGATTTCCAATCATTAACCATTAATTGTATATCACCCTACAAAACGAGGTACTTCGTGCGTTTGGTGGTATGAAGATACTGGTATCACCAAAGAAGTTATTCAAAGCCCTTTTATTTGGCAAAAAAAAACAACACATAATTACTGCTGCAATTTAATTAGAAGAGAAGATAATTATGGCCTATCAAAGATAGGAAGTCACACAACCACAGTTTTGAGAAAAACGTTATGGAAGTTTCAGCATTTCATCAAAATTATTGACGGTTACTCAATTTAAAGTCAATTTTGAGGCATTTGCTCCTCTCAAACAGGGTTATCTTTTGGAAAATGAATGGTAAAGAGGTTAAAATTTTTTAAAATATTGAAAACGCAAAACCAATAAAATTGACCCTATGATGCCCTTCAACGATATTCTCGAATCGGGTAGCGCCGAAATGTACCTCACATTGTTGGGCGGCAACACATTTTACTTCCTTGTTGTTACGGTCTTTAGTTGTTCTTTTCGGGACACTGAGACTGAATAGCGTATTAGAACCGTCAGCCACCAAGACGGGGAGAATGAAATGTTTTGGTCAGAAATAATTCTGTTTTCCAACAAGAAAATTGTCATTACTGTTGTATTGAAATCTCTGGCCTTTACGATGAAACTTGAGATTAATACATTGCTGGAGAATATAAAGCTACAGGCCGTCTGGACTGCAAATTGACGAACAAATTTTGTGAGGGGTCTTTCATAAGGTGGTACATACGTTCGTTGGAGTGGGGGTGAGATGGGGATGGGAGGCCAGTTTCTCCCAACGTATGAAAAGGGTGCATGAAATGGTGGAAGAGAACGTGATTTTATCGGACGGTAACTATTAGCTGATCCGAGTGGGAAAAAATTTTCAAAATCTATAATATGTCTAGATTTAGGTCCCATTAACAACAGTACTTAGATTTGATGCAAAGACTAATACACCACAAGGCCTTGCAGGACACAGATGTGATCATGTTGATTTTCGACCAAGAATTTGTAAAGAAAGCGACGAACGAAATGTTTGACCACACTTTTTAATTTTACTACACGAATGATTTTTTGTTTGTTTTTGTTTTTTTGTGCGGCTCAAAAGTTTATTTACATAACATGAAAGATTGGATTTTGGCCAAAATTGATGAAGGCAGGTAATTTATCCTCAAAAGTTGAGGAAGTAAACTAAATTGTATTAATTTTAGTGGCATGGTTACCAAGGTTTATGTGCTTACATGTCCATCCTGCAATCCAGGTATAATAATTATAGTGATAAAGTAAAACGTTTGGTTTTACATTTACATTTCTTTTATTTTTTATAGCAAACTAGATTCTTAGGATTGTTTCATCATGTTTTTAGTCAAAAAGAAAAACAACAGTTAAATAATCCGTATTAAATGTCAAATGCAGAAACATCAAAGTGTCATCATGGATAATCTCCATTTTCTAATGGCCTCACGTACATACATACAATGTGGAGGTGTGTGTGTGGGGGGGTGGGGGTGGCTGAGTGTAAGCATACGAATAGCCTAAATGGGGGATAGGTTGAAGGGAGTGAATGTATCAAAATTGCCAAAATATAGAACCTACGTGCTAGATGGGTGACCCCTGGTTGCAATTTGGCATTATAACTGAAGGTGTGGCACATTACTGAAATATTAACGGAACTAAAAATGCTGTGCGCTCCGTCTCCAGACAAGAGAAAAAAAAACGGAGAAAGGGAGGGTGGGGAGTGGAGAACAGAGGTAGCAATGAGGGTTGTTCAGCAATGCGTTAGGTCAGTGTGTTATGAATAGAACTAGGAGAGCAATATGGCCACTTTAGTTTCTTTGTGTTCTTATCTCCATTTTCTCAACAAAAAAAAACAAAAACAAACAAAATAAACAACAACCGGAGGTCTTCAGGTTGTAGAAGAGGTATAACAAATGCATACACTGGCACGTGTTTAAAAGGCCTTAAGTCTTAAGGCACTTATCAAGCTCTTTCACAATTCCGGTTTATTCCAAATCTTTATCACAACGCCAAAGCCACAATCTGTTAAATGGAACAGACAAGAACTATGCCACCCCCCTCCCCCCCCCCCCCAACAACATTCCAGGAGCTAAGGTCGCGCTGTGTTTGCATCTTTATCATAACGCCAAAGCCACAATCTGTTCAATGGAACAAACAAGTACTATGCCACCACCCCCTCCCCTCCCCCCCCCCCCAACAACATTCCAGGAGGTAAGGTCGCGCTGTGTTACCATCTTAGCTCAGCCGTGTACCAGCCGATATTGTTTGAGTTGGGAAAAAGCACATGGTTACGCCAACGACCAATATTGTGCTAGGATGATGCAATAATTATGGTGAACAGAACAATCAGAATTATAGGAGGGAAGGAGATCCTACCAGAAGCGCTAACAGTCAACCCCGGGCATTGGCCCATGTCTATAGGTAGAATGCGCATGACGTCACAGAGTTTTTGTTTTGTACTTCCGCCAAACAAGATGGCCGGTGGATCAGCTGATGAGTGTAACTTCGAGATGTGTCTAAGCAGTTAAAATGCCTGCTGGTTGCATTGCAGTTGACTGTTGTGACAGGGGTGGAAAGGATGTATCCAAACTGGTCCGATTCTCTACCATCCGTGTAAACAAGAGAAAGGAAGTGAAAGAATTGACCGAACGTCTCCCATGTGCGTATACACACGTGTCATTGTTTACAGTAGTGAACTTGCCGCCGATTGGTCCGCGACGCCTTAAGTGGGTCCGGACAGACAAGACGGTGGATTTGCGCATTCTACCCATAGGACAACTAGTTGATTAGTAGCATCATGAGTTTCAAAGAAAAAAAAACAACAAACAAACAAACAAAAAACCCAAATGCAGGTGGCTGGTGCGCGAAGTCTCATTGACACTGTAGATCCACAACTCACCATCCAGCCATTCAGACTCATTTGGTTGACTGATCAAAATCGTCTGTTTAGCGCCGGGTCTCATTATTTGTCAGGACTGGGTATTTGGGCATAGATGTACGTAGGTGTATCTGTGTGTGCACTTAATTTTTTGAAAATGGATGTGTACGTGTGAATTTTACGTCTCTTTTGAGCATAATGCCCACGCGCTAACTATACGATTTTGATCGGCCAACTAATTGGATGGTGACATCATGTGACTGAGTTTCAACGAGTATATTGGATTCGACCAAAGCTCAGTGTCATGACACCACCCCCTGACCAGTCGGCCGATCAAAATCTGGTAGTGCGCACCTGACCTTCCAATATTACATAGTAATAAAGAAAACGAAAAGACAGGACTGGGACCATAAAGTACTTCTTTAACTAAAAAGAGTAAAAATGGAACTGATTTTGTATTTCTTTTTTAAATTACTTTTTTTTTAAAAACGACTAAAACTTCGCCATGTCCCGACATCGCTAACCAATCTTACAAAAAGCCGTGAACAACAAAAAACAATTTTTCAGATAATTGAAACAAACAAACAAAAATAATTATATAACCAGCAGGAAGTGACCTAGATCTAGATCTATTCCACTGGGAGAAAAGGTAGGCAAACAAAAAATTTTTAAAACAGAAAAAAAAATGTCAGGCGACACTGAAGTTTGGCCCGCCAATGACATTCTGAGTTTCAGCCAGCGAGTTGATTGTTTTACAGCTCACGCGGACTCGGAGGAGCACGTGCAGGAAAATGGGGTCAATCAGGGCAGCGGGTCCACAAAGAGGTCACTTCCTTATTGGAGATTTCTTTGTGAAAATGAAATTTACAATGAAAAATTACAACAAAAAAAAAGAAAAGGAATTTTTGTCTAGCCAATTCCATTTAGTATCTGTGGGTGAGGCAAGGACTCAGCAATGATGCAGCATATTATGGTCGATGGTTGTTTTCTTTCTTTTCGCCAAGATGTTTTCTAGTGAGCATGCACTTGTCTTAGTTTGTCTGAAGGGACCATCCATGAAGTAGGCATGCTCGGACAGGAAAGTGAGATTTCACCCCAGCTCACGACAGGCATTCCATCATGTGGAGGACGGTTCTTGTGGCGTACAATAACACCTTTCCAGCACCGGTGATGAATTAAAATGTTTCGTTTTATCTACTTTAGCAAAAAATGTTATAGAATTGTATAAATAGCGAATGTATTAGATGCAGATGTTTCTTTAAAGTTTTAAAACTTATAATGCCTTATCGTGGAAGTTTTTTCATTCTAATGGATGGACACTCGCAAGTCAGAAAAGAGGAGGCTGGGTGGAGGGAGGGGTGAAAGCCAAATGCGTGAACAGTGTACATAGGACACAGAGGGTTAAAAATTGCCACAATCGAGTGCAGGTACTTTAGGGATGACCCCAAAGTGAGTGAAAGAAGCGCGACCTTGCAAACTTGAAAAACACAACAAAGAAAAAAGAAGGTGATGAAAAAGTGTCCACGATTGCCACATAAATTTGTTGCTGCGAAAATCGTGAAGTTAATGTAGACAGCTCCTAATTTTACAAATAAATGAAAAGTAAAATACACGTGTCTCAAGGTTGCACTAGCCTATTTTATTGGGGTAACATTCCAAAACAGTTCCACAATCAAGCGATACTTCCTGCAGAATTGATCGTCACAGGCCTATGGTAAAACCATTAACCCAGCATTTGAAATACGAAAGACAGAAGGCATTGAAGTGAATGAAACTGAATGACATGAGGTGTCTGGTGTCTCCACAAAAAGAATCTTCTGGAAAGGTGAGTCACACAACAAGGTTTCTCAAAAAAATGATTCGGTATATTATGCAGATGGGCGAGGTCTATATGGGGAATCCTGCACTGAACGTGACAATTAAATCTGTCAGTGGATTGTGATTAACCTTTTGTAAATGCACATCCAATCTTTCAGACTCTACCCATCTAGTTTCTGTGATTGTGTATTTTCTAAGCTGCGATGAATCGCTCCTTCCATCGCAGGCTAGAGTCTACATTTTTTTAAAGATCTTGTGAAAACCACGTGGATCTAGATATGTCGGCTCAAGTTTTGCCACTTGCTTTTGTATATATACATTATCTGTATGAGTTCCCGTCTCTCACATTCTAGGTTCATTTTATGACCTCCAGTGATTGTCTTCGTAAGCTGACTGTCTCCTCTTCACACCAGAAGCCCATATTCGTCCATCTATACGGCGGAATTTGAATCCATTAGTCGGATGCACAGAATTACTTGATCGAGATTTATACCGCGTGATACTGTCCACGCTGAACGTCAACGTTCGCCCATTTTTCAAGACAAATCTTCCACTGTTCATTTCATGTGGACAAAAAAATAATGGCTAGTCTCCAGATCTAGACTCTAGATCTCTGTGAACGGACCTCGCATCGAGATTAACATGTTATTTTCTGGCTTATGAAATAGGGCACAAAAAGTACATAGCGTGATTTTTTATTTATTCCCTATTCTGTTGAATTTTCATATGAGGGAAAATTTAGAGAATGTTAACACATGTCTTGTGTCGCTGCCGCATTGCATTTTCTTTAGACGTGCTGACCTAATATATGGTAAGTAATGAATTATAGATCTGTTGAATAGTAATAGGCGTTAAGTAATGAATTAGAGATCTGTTGAATAGTAATGTTTGATCTTTGTTTTAGCTCTAGATCTGTCATTGTTTTAGCTCTAGATCTGTCATTCTCGCTGTCTTGTTGACATTGACTTAGATTCTACTTATGCGCTCATTGTCCAGGCGAGTGAAGCTGTAGTAATAAACTAGAGGCGTATTACTTTGCTTGAAAGTTTGGGTGTCCCTCTCCCCCGGTTGAATGTGGTTTCCTGCAAGGGTAGATCTAATTTATCTGGATGTGATGAGCAATCATTTAGAACAAGTTCTATCCGGCATCATTTTAGTGTATGCCATACACTTTTTTGTGACACCAAAATAAATGGTGAAATTCTCCAAAGGATTCCATTTTAGAACGCTTGCGATAGGATGTACTCGGTAGTTTCCGATGTATTTCTCTTGTACGGTTTGTCACAAAAAATCTACGTCCGGGAGTTCATACGTCTCGGTGTCGTGGTCATAAACCAATTAATGTATGGACGGAAACGGATCTCTGATGTGACCAGGCAGTCCGGCTACAATGTAACCGCCTGTACACACCAGATATTTTTGTTCGTCCATACGTTTGACGGTGTGAAAACCCATCCGCGCCCAGCAACTTATCTGCGTTAGAAGAATGGACGGACACGGATCTCTGGCGTGAAAGGGCGGTTAGGCTGTAGTTGACCGCCCGTACACACCAGAAATATTTGTCCGTCCATACGTTTCACGCACGTACGTTGGTGGATGGAAGCGTGTTCACACCGAATGTCCGTGTCCATACGCATCCTGGTGATTAACATGAAAGAATAGTCCTTTCGTTATTTTGTGGAATAGTTTCTGGATACGTCCCATCGCCCACTTGTTCTCAAAGAGAATAATTTGGTGCCACAAATTCGGGTAGCATGTGGAGTACAATAGAATGAGCATTATTTAAATCCAAATTGAAAGTTTTTTTTTGTCGTAATATTGGAAAGTCACTGTAGATAGCACTCTGCGCTCATAAATATTCCCATATGAAACTGTTTCTTCAGTTGTCTCCTTAGAATATTAAGAAATGTGTCAAAAATTGTCCGCAGATGCCACATACATTTTACACTAGTTCAACAGCCATCTATTTATAGTACCTCTATGAGGTGGGACGAAAATCCTAGCCCATTGCAAATGTTTCCTTGCGCACCCCATAGGGAAGAATGAAAATAGTTATAATAATCATAAAGATCATTTGTACCCAGCCCACTCCAAAAGATTTTCTGTCTCCAAATCCTCTTTCTTTCTCACGCAAAATCTGGTGCACTCTTGTGCTAGACATACATACACACATACATACACACCCATAGCATAGGCACACCAGGCAAAAATTGAACACTAAATAGCCAAAAAAAAAAAAAACCAAACGCATCAAATTTGTGTTCCTAACGATTACCTTGACAAATATTGTCATAGGTAAATTTTGTTTGGACAGCTGGACCTGTGAAAATAGTTTTTTAAAGGATAAAGAACAAGTCAAGTTTTCAACCATTATTTTGGCTTAGCTTGTGGTGTGCCTATGCTATGGGTGTGTATGTATGTTTATGTATGTCTAGCACAAGAGAGTGCACCAGATTTTGCGTGAGAAAGAAAGAGGATTTGGAGACAGAAAACAATCTTTTGGAGTAGGCTGGGTACAAATTATCTTTATTATAACAAGCAATGGCTGTTCTGTAACACAAGGGTAAGCTCTTCGTCTTTCATATAATCTCAAATGTTACAAAATATAGACAGTTTTAATGCAATCATTTTGTCCCACGTTGGCTTTTTAGGTTATGCCCAGTAAGAGTGTCGGCAACTAAACAAAACTTTCAAGGGCATCAAGCAATTTGAAATCTTTATACAAGTTTAGAAGTAGTCAGGGCTGCAGTTACTGAGAAAATGCACTTTGTTTAAAATCCTCAAATATAAATTATCCACGAAGCGGGACTAGTAATACAGGAGACCACCTTTCAGATTCTGAGTCATTATTTAAGAGCTCTTATATGATTGAAATTAAGATGTTCTTCTCAAGGCCATACTGTTTAAACTGTTATCATTGTTGAAAGTTCCTCAGGTAATGATTGCATTTGCCGGCATGACATGGAATGTAAGATATCGGATGGTACAGATGGAAAGGAAGCCGAGAGATATCAGCATTGGCCCTTGTCCCCATCCAAAAAGGTAGGTTGCCCTGTGGGTCATCTTAAATGTTCCATTTTGACATTAATCCTAATTCTCACATTATTGGCCACTACAATCCCTTGTGACCTTCTCCCCAGAGGTAGACTAGACGCAGCTGTCAAGTGGAAATATTTTCACCAGTCAACTTTATAAATGCATGCTATTTCGGACAGACTTGGGTTTATTCTTGCATGGGCAGCTCTTAGTTAACTTAGAGAAAGAAAAAAGGTAGATGAAGAAGGGAGATATAAAAGCTGCAGTTGTTTTTTTTTTAGAATCACTGTACAAAATGTTTGCCCATTTAACAATCTCAAGTTACAGCCTCTGTAGAGTTGTGATTTGTTCGGACACGATTCCCATTCAGTAACGATACCAAATATTCAGTTCCCCAGAGGAGAATCCAAGGTGGTCGTATCGAGATTGTGAACTATCATACTTTTTGTCTTTAAACAATTGGGGTTTTCAGTGCGTGAATGGCAGATCCTCTAGATAGGTGCTATCTGGTGTTTGTGTCCATGTCTTTGACAGAAAATGACGGTTTGTCTTCACATCGGACCAGACAAACTTTGCCATTATCAAAGGATTAAGAGAAAAGCTGTAACGGATGTCGGTACTCGGCCCATTGTCTTCAGCTTGAGTCTATACACGTCTTTCTGGAGATGAGGTTGGTGTTGGAGCAAAGGCCATTCTGTTAGCACATAAAGTAGGTTCTTTGTAATTCATTGAGAAACCTATTTCATAATGAAAGTGTCAAAATGCTAAGATTTTCATTTTGGTAGTCTTTTTATCCGCATGGCAAGGTAGGCATCGTTTGAGATGATACCCAATATTTACTTACCTGACCTTTTAAAAACATGTCCGTTTTATAAGGTCAGACATTTGGGCATGAGATGCATTCAGAAATCCTTTCAGAAACTCGCTTTTCAGGATGTGGAAACGCTGTGGTCACATCAGCCAGCACCATGTACTTGGAATTTGTCTTAAAACTGTCTGAGGAGTTCAATGCCCGAATGAGAGGTCCTGTAAAAAGAATGACAAATTTCTCCTTGGACAACTGGATCCCAGGAATGTCTCCAAAGGACAAGGAGAGCGTGTTAGTATTCGGCCCACTGTCTGGGTTTGAATCGTAGCAAATTTTCAGAAGGTAAGGTTAATGAGTTCAAAGGAAAATTACCAGTGTCTGTAGCTTTGGAGTTAATGTTTTGATGCAATTCCTTTGAAATTCCTGCGATCTGGTTCTAGATTATACCCAACAAAGTTGGAAGTAAAGTCATACATTACCTCGAACTATGAATACAACTGAGACATGGTTTCACGTGTATGGTTAAGTAGTTGTTGCTATTTCAGAAAGATTTATATGGAACATTACCTCGATTTGTATTTGAGAAGATATAGGTAGATTTGACTTGCAAACAGCTGGAAGAGAACATTGTGAAACGAATCATTATTCAACCTAAATAACTTGTCTCCTCTTGGTCGACAGATTTAAGGTTTAGGAAGTCTCTCCAAATGATCGCATGCACAGTACTTGATTAGATTTCCTGCCTGAATAGGCACTGAAAAGACCCGCCTACTCTCAGCTTCCGGATGAGTGTACACGGCCTACCAGTTAAGGCGATTGAAATAGTTATAGACTGGAGCAAATCACCCTGCCATAGTTTTGGCGTGATCGATTCATCCAAAGTTACCAGTTCAATATCGTACGACTGAAGAGGTCAATCGTTTCTTCTCCTTCGGCAAACAAGTGTGGATCAAGGTGTATCGTGAGGTTTTTTTTCAAAACTACCGATTAAACTTTTTACAGGCCAATTGTTTTTAAATGTGTGGAATTTTCATAGGTCAGATCCTGTAAATGTAGAACACATGACTTGTACTGCAGCCGCATAGCCATTTTAGTTTAATTGAAATGATCTGATATTAGCTAAATAATTAATGGCTAAAGTATGATAGTTTTAGCTATACAATTCTCATCTTAGTAACAATAACTTAGATTTTATCCATGCCCTAGTTTATCAGACTGGTGTCGTTCTAATAATAAACTATACTATTTTAATAGAAAGTTTTAGAATTTCCGGTTTTGGTTTAAAGATGCTTTCTTGAACTCGTACATCCAATTTGTCTTGATGTGAGGGACAATTATTTGAAGTAAACTGGTTCCGGCATTTTAATGTACGCCATTTGGTTTTCATGTGCCAGAAATTTCTGGCACCAAATTAAAGGGTGAAATTTTCCAATAGTTCTGTTCCAGGATGTTCCCAATAGTTCCATTTTGCTTTTGCTGTGTTTCCTTCACAACAAAAACATCTGGAACTTTTGTTTTGGCGTCCGTGACGGTAAGTACGCGCGTCTCGGTGTCGTGGCGAAAACCGTTTTAATGAATGGACGGACACGGATCCTTGGTGTGCACAGGTTCTTAGCCTAAAGTGTAGCCGACTGTACACAGCAGATATTTGTTCGTCCATAGCTTCGTGATCTGAAAACCCATCCGTCCAACAACTTATCTGCGTTAAACGAATGGACGGACACGGATCTCTGGTGTGGACAGGCGGTTAGGCTACAGTCTGACCGCCTGTACACACCAGAAATCCGTGCCTGTCCATACGTTTCACGCACCTACGTTACGTTGATGGACAGGTGGGTGTTCAGGCCGAATATCCCGGGTCCCTTCGTGTACTGGTGATTAAAATGAAGCAACAAGATTTCTGTTTTTGATTTGCGGCCGAAACGCAAAGAGTTTTGGATGCGTCACATTAACTCGAAGAGATTGGATTGGTACCAAAGCCGTAAAATTGAGAGTACATTAGAGCGATGTATCTTTAAATCCAAACTGCAAGTCTGTCGCGATGTTTGAAAAGGTCAGCGTAAATAGTACTTCCTGTTGATACATAATCCCATATAAATTTGAATGCTTCTTCAGTGTCTCCTTGTAGCTTTTTCAGTCTCCTTAGGGTAGTAAAAGTTTTTCTGCAGATTTCACAAACATGCCACACTCATTCAGCAACCGTCCATTTATAGCACTTCATTGCGGTAAGGGGAACCTCCTTGCTCGTTCAAATGAAGTTTCGCTAGATTTGAGATGATGCACAGTACGATTACCAATCAAACACAGGGTTTTCAAGGGCATCAAGTAATTTGAAATGTCTAGGCTTATTTTGAAGTTACATGGTGCAGTTACTGGGAAAACACTTTGTTCCAAGACTTCAAATATAGAAATTAGGTCATGGCAATACAGCTGGATCTAGTTTTTTTTTTTATCAGAAAGATTTATGCTCCATTTTCTTGGCTGAAAACGAGTTACTTGCTTGTTAAGGCCTCACAGCTTGTAGTGTTCAAAGGTTTATACGGTTGCTGCTTTTGAGAAATGGGCCTTCCTCATGTAAGAAAGGATGCAGGGATATCAACTCGTTTTCCACCAGAAACGGGTATACTGCAAATTCCCAGTTGGTCTAAAATTTTCTGTATTTCGAACTGTATTAACCATAATTCTGACATGACTGACCACTGCCATCCACAATGGCTTTAGCCCCAGGGGTATACTCTCGTCTATAGTGGAAATCTCTTCACCGGTTGATTTTTTAACTTTGTAAGGAAATTTGGATTTTGGAAAAGCCATGAAAGTGATACTAAAACCATGCCGCTTTCTTTTACATTTTGAAATCACCCTAGAAAATATCCACCCTTCCACTATTCCGTAAAATGTTGCTTGGGCCTAAATCCCACTCGGAAATTTCGTTCCCTTGAGTGGAGCCCGTGCTGGTCGTATCGATAGTGTAAGCTATCATTTACTTAAGAATTTTTTTTTTCAAGCAGCTGGGGAGTTCAGTGTGTGAATTGTAGACCGTATAGACACGTGCTACCTGGTGTTGGTGTGAATTATCTACATTTGTACTGAGAATGACGATTTCTGCCTGGACAATGACGATTTCTGCCTGGACAGATAAGCCAGAGAATTGGCCGCTTCCAAAGACCCATAGGCAGTACTCAGCCCATTGTCTCTAGGGTGAGCCACCACAGATCTTTTAGATGAGACTGATATGTGAGCATGAAGGTGAGTTCTTTGCAATTTATGGAAGGAGATATTATTTGTAATCTTTTTAACCTCCTGGCGAGCTGGGCATTTGCCTCCAATGACAGTTTACTTCACCGAGCAAGGAAAACGGACATACAAAAGACATAAATAAAATAAAAAATAAAAAAATTTAATCACTCCTCAGAATGCCCAAATCCAATTTCAGGATCCAACTCCTCAAAATATACTGGTCTTAGAATTTTACTGACTGGGGCATGAGTTGCATTCGAAATCCTTCCAGAAATTGTTCTTCGGAAAGGGAAACGCTAATGGACGTACCAACAATATGAATTATGATTTACTAAGATTTTCTGTCACATTTTGTCGCAGCTTAGTTCAGTGCATGAATTGCAGGTCCAGCTAACGTGTGCCACCTGGTGTTTGTGTGAATTTACATCTTTTACTGAGACTATTTTTGCCTGAACAACCGGAGCCGAGAAAATGACTGTATCCAAAGGACAGAGGTTTGCAACAGACTGTCAGTTTCTGTCCCGTCACTTTCAGTTTGGTCTCAGACCAGACTGCAACATTTCAAAGGCCAGCCTGTGACACAAAGGTAAGCTCTTGGTAGTTTATTCCTGTCAAATTTTACAATAACTTTTTTTTTGGTACAATCACTTTGTCTTGTGGCCTGATTCTAGACAGATCTCTACCCAGGAAAGTAGAGAGTAAATTTAACTCTGGGGTTTAAGGCGTAATGTCCAGCTTTGAACTACTTGAAATCTAGATCCACATCGCATGCTAGTACTTACACTGAACAAACTTCGCCCATATGTCATTTAAGCAATAGGTATGCTTCTGTGCATGCGTTATATTTTTTAACTCAAACAGATCTGTAGGGACCGTGGCATCATAGTTAGCCATACTTTTTGTCTTTGAATATAAGGCACAAAAAGTATAGGCTGCGAATTTTTCTATGTTACATAAATCCGTTTTTTATACTCTGAAAACTTATTGACTTTTAATTCTTGTCATCTTACATTGACTTAGAATCTAGGCGTATGCTAAATTTGCAGAAATATAGAGTTTTAATATATTTTACTCGAAAGTTTTAAGTGGCTTGCTATTGGGTTGAAAATGGTATTTTGAGAGAGTAGACCTAATGTACATGGATGTGAGGTGTAACCACTTAAATCCCAGCATTGGAATGCACGTCTTTTTTTTCTTTTATGTGCCGAAAATTTGTGACACCGAAATGATAAAAGGTGAATTTTTGCATTTTGTCCGGAACGTGCACGACGGGATGTATCCATTACAATTACTTTTTTTCTCTCTTGTGCTGTTTGTCACAACAAAACAACAAAACTACATCTAGGACTGTTTTTGTGTCCATGTCCGAACATGCACGTCTCGCTGTGGTAGCCAAAATCGTCTAACGAAAATGGACGGACACGGATCTCTGGTATGAACAGGCAGTTAGGCTACAACTTAACCGCCTGTAGACACCAGAGATCTTTGTTCGCCCATACGTTTGCGTTGTGAAAACCCATCCGCCCAGCAACTTGCGTTAACAAATGGACGTGCACGGATCTCTGGTGTGAACAGGCGGTTAGGTTACAGACTAGCCGCCTGCACTCGCCAGAGATCCTTGTCCGTCCACAAGTTTGGGGCAGCTCTGTTGGACGGATGGGTGTTCATACCTAATATCCGATTCCATTCATGTCCTTTCGATTAATACGAATCAAGTCCTTTCCTTGTTTTTGTTTTGTGGCTGAATGCAAAAAAAAACCCCAGTTTCTGGATATCTCCCATCTGTTAAGTGTTTTGGTGCCACAAATTCTGGAAAAAAAGTGTAGAGTACATTATATTAGAATAATGCATTAAAATTTTTTAATCGAAAAATTGAAAAATTGTGTCGTAACATTTCAAACGGCCAGTGTAAATTGCATCTGTTCCTTATAATCTCCTTAAAATGAAAAATAAAATGGCCATAGGTAGATGTGAACATTCATAGTTAGATATTTGTCCGGACAACTTACTGGACCTGAGAAAGGTTATTTTTGAAGGACAAGTACTTCGACAGTCGCTTTTCGGTCTATTGGCTGCGGTTGATCTGAGAGCGAAGGCCATTCTGTAATAAGTAATATAAAGGTAATCTTGTCGTAGTTCATTACTGTTTTTAAAATGTTTTTTCTTACGGTTGGATTCTACATTATTTGCAGTAAGGTTATGAGTAAACATTAGCCTTCAAGAGCATCAATTTTTTTTTATCGCAAATTTTATAGCTGTAAAAGCTGCAGTTACTGAAACTTGTCTCAAGCCTCAGATAATTATATATTATCCACTGGATGGGATAACATATCCATGAATAGATTTCGATTCTGGAGTCATTTCAGATTTTTTCAAGCTGTCAAGTGTTTTAACGGTTTTTTTTGGTTGTTGCTTTTGAAAGTCCCGCAAATTATGGTTTTATTTGTTAGCATGAAATAGAACACAGAGGAATCGGCTTTCGGCATATCAGGAAGAAAGGAAACATCAACTCGGATCCCCACCAGATCCTCACCAGAAGCAGATAGGTTGTATATTCCCAGTTGGTCGTCAAAAATGTTCTGCCATTCTCAATGCATTAACACTGCATTAACCCTAATCCCAACACGACTGACCACTGCAATCCTTTGTGGCTTTCGCCCCGGAAGTTTCCATTCTTGTCGAGTGGAAATATCCCGGTTTAACTTCGTAAAGGCATTATTGGAACTGGCTGACTTTGATGCATTCTTACCAGGGCTGCAATTTGAGCAAATAATGTACACCTAGAGTTAAAGGGAAGGCAGATGAGACAAGCAGTGAAAGATATGCAAAAACCGTGTTATCTTTTCACATCACTTGTCTAGCCATTCAGCATGCGCTTGAAAATATATCCACTTTAAAACTTCTTTGTTCGGGCACGAGTCGAATTCGGAAGTCTGACAGAAAATTCAGTTCCCCGCAGTGGAAGCCATGGTCGTAGTATCGGCAGTGTCAGTTGACATTTTCCTAATGGTTTCAAGCAGCTGGGGAGTTCTGGTCGTGCATGGTAGGTCCGCGACATGTCTGAATTGGCTACATCTTTTACTGAGACTGACCATTTCAACCTGGACAAATGGACCAGAGAAAATGACCGTTTCCAAAGGACCAATAAGGTGTAACTGACTGTCAAGTACTCGGTCCATTGTCTTCAGCTTAGCCTTCACAAATCTTACTTGTGAAGGTGTGCGACCACAGACCACCTTGTTACACGCGAGTTCTTGCAATTGATTGAAGAAAAAAAAAAAAAATCGTACCACCAAGTATAAAAATTGCTTGGAAATGTGGACATGTTTTAATAATTTGATAAAATCCTTTTATCCGCCATCCGAGCTGGGCATTGGTTTCCGTTACCAAGTAAGGTGTATACTGCACTAAGCACGGAAAATGGTACTCGAAATAACCCACACAAAATGCCCAAATCCCCATTTCAGTATCCAATTCTTTAAAATATACCTATTTTAGATTGTCTGATCCGGGTACGAGTTGCATTCGGAATTCCTTCAAGAACTATCATGTTTCGTTGTATTAGGTCTTTACTTTCAAGCAGCTGTGGATGGAATTCGTGCGCGGATGACATGTCCTGAAGACGGCTGCTACCTGGTGTTTGTGTGAATTTCTGTGGACAACTAGGTACGAGAACATGGCTACCAGTATATATCACTTTTCGGCCCATTGTCTTCAGTTTGAACGGTTGCATTTTTTCTATAAATGAGGTTGCTGTGTAAAGTGCCAAATGTTACAAACTATGGACAGCGTTTTGTCATCTCTTTGCTCGACCTGATATCTAATTGTAGATTCAAACCAGCAAAAGCTTTTGATAATTTCTGCACTGGCCGGACTTGGGATGAAAACCTTGACCAGGTTTCAAGTTGACTATTAAGGACCATTTTCTGCTATTTCAGAAAGATTTAGCTGGATCCTTTTTTTGGTTGAATATGAGGCTTTTCTTGCCAAATCTTTGCAGCTCGTAATGTTTTAACTTTTCGTTGATGTTGAAAATTCTATAAGGAATGGTTGGTGAATACTTGCCGGCATGATATAAAACATAGAAATCTGTAATCCTTCGCATGTCTTACGGTGTAAATGCCAAGGGCAGCGATCCTCCTCAAAGATCTACAATCCTTCACATGTCAGAAGGAAAAACTGAGTGTCAAGCCGGATCACCACATAAACCAGGTAGGTTTTGCTTGTTGTCAATGGATTTTTTTCTATTTTGAGGTTTAATCTAATATGTATGGACAGACCATTTTAACCTCTTGTGACCTCCGCAGAGGTCAAACATTTGGTTTCGGTAACATTTTTTTCGCGGATTCACCATAATAAGGAAATATTTCAGACTGGCCGACTCTTTTTACGTGTTAGGGCAACACTTTAAGTGTTCACTTCAAGCATTAATGGAATCTTCTTACATATGTCATAATGTTGCAGACAGACATCACTGGCATCAATGTACAGCTTCTTTTCGGATAATTTTATAAAATACGTCTTTTCAAACCATGTTTTCCCCCCATTTCTAGTGTTCTTTTTGTGGTCCACAGGGCTTCCAGGAATAGCTTAAAAGCTGGCACGTGGCCTAAAACCCCACGCAGCATGGAGATGGATGATTTGGTAGCTAACGGTGATCAGGCATTTGCCCAATAGCAATGTAGAGTCGAGGGCGACTGGACGTTTTTCTTGTGTGGAGGGATTGGCAACAGCTAAGTGGCCGGTTTTTTTTTGTTTTGTTTGGTTGGTTATTTGTTTTTGAAGTTTTTGATTAATGCATACAGTACTGAAGTCCTAAAAGTACTTATGTCACAAATGTCGATTTGGTGAAAATCGATCTGAGAAGTGAATTGATGCCTTGCAGATGCAATTTGTTTGGGCTCGGCAGTTCTTTAACTTATCTTTGAGACTTCAATAGCTTTGTTAGATAGGGATGTCTGGGTTTTTTAGCATTCCCGTTATCCTTTTAACACATTTTGTTAAATCTGATGGAAATGAAATTACACTGCAACGAAAAGATACTTCGGGTATTTTGTTTCCAGTATTGAGGTGCCAGGCCTAGGAATCCACCAAATGCCCCCCTCCCACCCCCCCCCCCACCCCAGACAGTTGCAAATGTGGGGAAAATGGGACTGAGGTATTTTAGCAATGTGTCTTCAATGCTTTGCTTTGTCCGATATATATCAGGATCTCTGAGGTCCGAAAGCTTGTGCATTTTAAGTCTTTAATGCGAAGTGCAACTTCGCTTATTTTTGCCACGTTTTGGCTTTGATTAGGATAGGTTTACTGACAAGTGTAACTATAGGATCAGCTCACTGTCCTTTGTGCAATGGTACGTTGGTGCCCTGACTAGCACTTGCGTTTTGTTCTTCGCCTCTAGTGCTTTGGGTTCGTTTTATAAATATACTGCGGACGCAGGTGCAGGTTAAGATTGTTTGCCGAAATACTGAGGTTTGCTCAATAAACTCGAACAACAAAAGCGGGCAAAGGAAAAGCTATAGTTTTCCAAAGCAAGGCGTTATTTACAAGGCATACCTTGAAACTAACTCTAGCGTTATTTTCAAGGCATACCTTAACAGCTTCTGATTGGTCAATGAAACAAGCCTTGAAAATAACGCTGGCGTTAGTTCCAAGGCATACCTTGAGTCCAATAAACAATACATAGCTACCCCGGCGGCTTTCCCTGATATGTCAATCTGACTACTACCCAGACGAACATCGGCCTACGGCCTCGATGATACAAACTGACTAGACCCTCACGTCGTTACATATCAGTCTGACAATGCACAGTCTAAGGCTCCACGTTTAGAAATACTGAAACAGCTTCTGATTGGTCAATGAAACATGCCTTGAAAATAACGCTGGCGTTAGTTCCAAGGCATGCCTTGAAAATAACCACTTCGTTTTCCAAAAGGTAGTGGCTACGGTTACGGCAGCTGGTGAACACAACTCACCATTTTTCTTTGTTCAGCTTGACTCCCGTTCATACAGCAACACTTCCTTTCTTTGCTTGTTCTATTGGGGTATGAGTTTGATCTGCCGTAAACGTAGCCACTGCCTTTCCAAAAACATACCATTTTCTTGTTGTAGTTGGTTAGTGACACCTTTCATGGGAAGTCCCAGTGCCCTACGTTTCGTAAGAGCAGGAGGGGCATCGATTTTAATTAGCATAAGTAAAACAAACCAATTAACTCGTTTTTAAGTTAGCAATCGCCTTTGCACGACGTTTTCCCTCAAATCGGTCCAATTACAATTTGTTGCCGACTTTTGTGGCCGACTTTAAAACTAATAGGGAACATTGTGACACGAATCAGTGGATCGACCTAACGTGTCTTCCTCTGACTCGGCATATTTTAGGTTCATCAAGAAAGTTGTACCAGATTATTTCATGCAGAGTCTTTGATTAAATTTCCTGCCTGAATAGGCATTGAAGAGGCTCTCCCACGCTGAACTTCCGGATTAATATGCACGGCTTGCCAATTAAGTCGATTTTCAAATTACTATAAAGCCGGGATACATTATCCTGCAATAGTTTGGCGTGATCGATTTGTCCAAGGTTACCAGTTGGATACCTACCAACTTAAGAGGCCGATTGTAGGTTTTTGTTTGGAGAGATTCGCCGCTCTTGGCATTTACACCTTGTTTTTTTCCTCCTCTGGTTCTGCAGTGTCACCTGCTTTCTACTCCTACTTCTGTCTTTTACTTCCTTCGTTTTTCTTTTCTTTTCTTCTTCCTGGCTCGTTTGTTCAGGCGCCTAAAAAGTTGTAGACAAAACAACAGAGCAGAGCTCCTACTTGGGAGGGTTTGGGATAGGGATTGTGGGTTAATTTTATCCGTACTTGTTTTTCGAATTGTACCCTGTAGCCGCAGCGCTAGTTTGACGGTTCCACGTGTTAGGGTTGGGGCGGGTTATGGCAGCGAGTGGTTTAGGCGACTGAGGCGACACGCCTATGGCGCCATATAAGGAAATGGGAGGGGAATCAGTACGGAAGAAGGTTGGGGAGATGCGTGTGGTTTCTGACGTGGGGAGGAGTTCAGTTCCGTTTTGGTTCCGCCTCTGGCAGTTCTTTTTGTAATTAGTGAAAACACAGGCTGGGGACTTAAGAGGCCAATCTGTCGTAGTGTATTAAATTAGTTTTAATAGAAAAACGTTTTCTACCCAGGATTACATGTCATCGTGGTAACAAGAGTTGTAATTGATATTCTGGCTGAGGCATTGTTTGGAAGAATCAGGATAGCACAGCCATGGCCTTTGAAAACGTTCGTGTAGTCCAAATACATTTTTAAGTACTTCCTGGTTCATGTGGTTACCTATTGCGGTGTGGTTCTCTTCTTAATCGTCCTAACTCGCCCTTATAATTAATAGTTCCCCCCTCCCCTACCTTCCTGATTCCTTTTGTTGGGATAATTATCCCGAGTTGCATGACTGTGTGGCGGAGTCTCCATGGGTTTATTATGCGTGTCTCATCTTATCAGCAAAGTTTGATTTAAGGTAAACTTGTTTCAAAACCGGTCAAGATAAAATTTCTAAGCGGGCAATTTTCGGACTTAAATGAAGCTAGGTACCAAAAATGGAAAAGCCGTGACAGATGCAAAGTGGCCGTTAAACGCAAAATCATGGGATCAGTGTCGAATTTGCTGTGATGCTGTATTTGTGACGTTTGACTGTTCATTGAATAACACTGAAATATTCGAATTAGGTATGTTTGTCGAGATTTGCTTATAGTTTTCTGACTGCATAACCATGTAGTTCATGAGTGATGCAGTAATTAAAAGCTTAATTTCTGAGTTGTCTCCACTGCCACCAAATTATCACTAGAGCGACTACCCAAACTTGAAAATTAATGTTCACTGTATGGGAGTTCACCAGAAAGTACGTACAACCGGAAAAAGGATGGGCTCGCCTATCAAAAGGGTACATAAAGGGAGATGGTGTATGTGGTGAGCTCACGTATGCATTTCAATTAAAATTAACAGTCATTTCAAATGAAACGGCCAATATGCGAAGTGTGAATGCTAAATGTCTTACTCTTAATGTATTAGAAATTGCTTTCTCTCATACACGGGCTGGCGGGGGAGAGGGGGGACGCTGGCCGAGCCTTTGAGAAGCGAACATGGGAGGGTGTGTGTGTGTGGGGGGGAGGGAGGGTGGGGGTGCTAAATGGGCACGATCGAGTGTACCTTAATATCCCTCGCTTTCTGTGCCAGCTACCTAGCCATGCATTAATGAGAGCATCCCAAAGAAATCTCAAAAAAAAAAAAAAAAACACTCGTAGCCCCTAGTTTTTATGTCAGAACTTTCAGAAGTCGGAGGGAGAAGAATAAATATCACACACGCAAAGGCCGAGGCCTGTGCTCTTGACAGTAACATTTTATGTCGAAGAGAATGCAATATACATTGAAAGTCGAGCTTCTCTTCATTTTTAAAATGTATCGGATTTATTTCTGACATGTGAAGAGTGATGACCCCCTCAAGCCTCGAACCAGATTGACCATCACCTGGCATTGCCGCCGTCTCCACTAATGTGTAAATACCTGTGCCATTAAATGCGAATTTACATGTCCTTAACTGTTTGGATTATTTGATGTAGTCCTGTTCATGTACTCAAATCGTTTTGGATTAAAAAATATTCCATGCCACTCTGGCGACCAGTGAACACCAAACTAGAGAAAAACCTTATCTAAAACCTAGAAATGTTTTAAACCTCGTGTCTTCATTAATGCGACGGTGTCTTTCATTTAAAAATAACTCAAAAAACCCTTGTCCAGCAGTTCAAACCGATAAAGGGCAGTACGACGCCTTACCGATTTGGGGACACAAAATTTTATAAATTTTTACTTGTAATCATCTACACGATAAAGCCCCCCCCCCCCCACACACACACACACACCACACACACCCACACCCACTCGCCCCGAAACAAAAAGAAAAAAGATTGTGAGCTCCTACGTGCTGTACTACTGCCATGATTTCGTGCCAATATCAATATTTTGAGCTGTCGGTTGCAAAAAATGACCCACAATTTAATTCCGCAACAAGTCGCCAATATAGCGCGATTTGGACCAATTATTAAATATAATTGTTTTGGTTTTTTGCTGTTGTTCGGTATCAAATAAATTGGCTGGAGGAGATTGTTCCAATGATCTGTTTCACAATAGCGTGATAACGTAAATTTGAGTTTTGGAATACTAAGAAACGGTCAGCTCAGTCACGTATTTGTTTTGGGTGTCGCTTGAGGTCCTGTAACAGTGGCGCATCTGAGGTATGGCAGGCATGGTACGTGCTGGTCGCCGGGAAGGGAAAGGGAGGGGGGGGGAGGGGGTACTGAGCTAGATTAAACTAGTTGGCCCGCTTATTCGGGGAATTCAGATGTTTTGAGAAATTGGGAGGTCCGCTAACCGTGTCAATTTAGGCCCATCTAACTTTTTAGTTCTACTCAAAGAAAATGCGTCTTTTTTTTTTTTCCGGCACAAATGCCGGCACTTTCTTCTGTTCAACTCAGTTG
Source organism: Onchidella celtica (assembly GCA_963931925.1). NCBI lineage: Eukaryota > Metazoa > Mollusca > Gastropoda > Systellommatophora > Onchidiidae > Onchidella > Onchidella celtica. The sequence continues at coordinate 13,690,010 of OZ007583.1, read as the reverse complement.
TGGCTCAAATTCAATGAAAGTATTAAGAACACAGCGAATTTCAAGACCTTTTAAAATATGCCCAGATTCACCGTTTACGTCCATGCATAATATATTTTGTAGAATTAAAGTCCCAACCTTTCATGACCACATTGGAGACCTTGCTTTCTTTATATTTTTTTACCTGTCAGATGTGTTATAATCTTAATGCTCTGTCAAGTTTTGTAATTTTAAGACTAATGAGCTTGAACTGTATGTTTGAGCTAAAAATTATGGTAAAGGATCTCAAAAAAATGGGTGCCAGCTGTTTGGGGGCGAAATATGGGTGCCTCCATAGAGTGCCAGATTCCATACATGACATACGCTCCTGGTGCTTCGGTGTGAAGGTAAACATAATCCTCCGTCCTTCTGTAAACCTGCGTGGCCTCTTCGTTGAAGACAACCGTTCTTAGTGCTTAGGTTCTTTAAATTGTCCTGTAGTTTGTGTACTAGGTTTGGGGGTTAAGTGGAAGTGAATCTCATCTATGAAGATGGTGAGCGAGCGCTATTGGTAGTCTTCCTCTGTCCCTTCTGTTAGTGTTCCTGGCCCAGTGTGACCGTTGTCGTGTCGACGCCTTTTCTTCAAACTGAATTTCGGAACAATTTCATTTTCGTTCTATTTTATTTAAATGGCTTTTTAAAAAAACCTCTAGTAATAACGAAGAAGCTGGAAGGCCCAGAATGGTTGTGCCGACGTGTCTTTAAACTCAAACTCAAAATCACAGGGTGTTTGAAAAGTATAGCCATATTTCTTTTTTTTTTTTCATTGTTTGGGTTGCAGGAAGTTCTCTCTTTCACTCTGGGACAAATTTTCTCCATGAAAGTATTTTTTTGTCAACGTCATTAAATTAAATACGGAATAAATTCTAGGTTCTTCGGAGATTGTGGCATTTCAACATCTTCCATCAATTTTACTTTTCGCTTCTGTTGGTGCACTAGGTGTTCTGCGGTAGAGATTGTTCGTACTGAGCATAATTTGAGAACGGTATTCATACTGTGGATGTTTTGTTAACCCTGGATCCAAACCAACAAATCTGTACTTTCATCACACACCGACATTTACTGTATCGTTCATTTTCTTGAGACCTTTATCAATACTCCTTTCTTTCAATACTGTGTAAACAGGCTGAGTACACAAGGTTCATAATGTTAACGTCTCTCACATTTAATTCATACCAGTGTGCGTTGCATTTAATGCTAAAGAAACTGAAGCTAATTATTGAAACCCGATGATCAGAAAATGGAAAAAGTTATAACGACGTGGTAATCGAATACAAAGTAAGAATTACTCGGGAATTTCGATCGCAACCACAGCATTGTACTGAGCTCAGAATTCGGCCGCTACCTTGGAATTTGTCATAAAATGAAATAGATCACCATTGTGTTAAAACAGTGTAATAGGAAATTCGCGCTTGACATTTTTTTTTACATCGCAAAAAGCATCATGAAATTTCAGAGAACATGAATTATTCAATGCGTTTACTCCGGTTACGAAAACAATTCTAGGGTTACGAAAACAATATTCCGCTTACGAAAACAATTTTCTAGCCATTTGAATTATAAACTATAATTTATGTAATTATAATAATGTAACCTGTTGGACAGGCATGCTACCAGTTTCGGGGTATCATATGTAACGTGACGATAAGGATATTTGAAAACATTAATATGCTGCGCTCGTTTGTAATTTCGATGACAGACTCTTTTGGCTGGACACCCAACTCTACAGGGATAAAACTTCGATTGCCATACTTTGTTTTAATAGGTCAAAAGCACTATGGAGACGCAACATAATTCGGTGTTGTACAAACGAATGAGATGAAGTAAGAATAGTCGTTTTGAATCCATACGTTTAGTCAGGGTTTTTACAAGTTGAGCAGAATATAACGCTGTACTGTAGTCGATTATGGCGGAAATGGCGCATCTGATTAACACACCACATACTGCTGCTTGCATACCCACTTTAAAAGTTAGACACACGTTAGAGCCCAGACGGCGTGTAAACAAGATCAAAAATCCTCAGCGATCAGTTATTGCCATTGCTCTGGACTGGCTATTTCCAATCAGTGGAAATGTGAAAGTGGGTTTGTGTGGTTTACATCATTCTCATGTGGCTTTTTGAGTGTAGTTACTGAACGTTCTACTAGTTGCGTTTGACCCGTCAAGGGGACACATTTAACTTTAGAAAAATTATGAAGAAGAACCGAAAGGAGCATTCATTGAAATCAAGTGATATCGGATTTCAAATGTCAGCTTTTTAGTTTGCAACTATATTTTCGGTTTAAGTCTGTCCACTGCCTTATGACAAATCTAAAAATCGAAACAGAAAAATCGGATTTCTTGTCTAGGTGTTTAACGTCTTCACTGCCTTATAATTCTTGGGCCCTTGACTAGCCACTAAGACCATTTTAAGTGAGATCCCATAATTCACAGAAACGATTAGTGTCCAGAAAATAGAAAGTAGCTGCAGGTATCTGAAACTTCTCTTCCAGTATATCGGTGTACCACGGACCTGCAAAAAAGTACGTTATTGGCACTACTCGATCATAATTTACTTACTGTTCCATTCTTCTGGATTTGCTCTGTAATGAAAGGTACAGCAATTAGTGATGATGAAAAATATAAGAATGACTATTTGAGTACCTGCTAGAAAAGGACACAGATGGCACCTTATTCTTGTACAATATGTGAAAACCATCCAGATCTTGCACCGTTAAGCTATGCTAGACTGTCGGGGTCTGAGAAAAGTTGTACAAATTGAGTGCATTGAAAGAGGTTACAAATAACCCAATTTACAGAACTGGGAAATCACGTGTATGGATAGTTCAATGGCCTGTTGCTGTATCAGTATGTGTGCCCAATGGCCTGCCATTTTATAATTATAAGTATGTGTGCATACTTTTCGTCAATGTCAATTTGGCAAAGAGCGTCCACTCCGATTGAGACTTTCAATCTCAAACAGTTAAAGCCTCATCTGTGCATTGTCAGGCTCTGGTTTGACATTCATAGTTTGAGGACAGCTGTAAACGGGTCACTAAACTCCCATGAAAACCGATATGACATTCAATGGCCTGCCGTTGTATAAGTAAATGCCATGCTTTTCGTCGGTTGGGCCAGGATTGTCCTCACGAACGTCCATCACAAATATCTAGACCAGGGGTTCCAAACCGTTTTCATTCAAACTACCCTTGATACTTTACAAACGTAAAGTTATCGTCACTGAGTTTGCAAAGGGGAGCTTTTAAACTAACGCGTGAATGTGTAGTCAAAAACGGTAGATGCCCACAAACAAACGCGAAAGAAACACCTATTCAAACGTTCTATGTCTTTTTTAAAGAAATTACTTTTAAAAATCTACGTACACATCCAGATCAGCAAATCCCACACCCCGATGTATCCCCAACTTGAGAACCCGTGAGCTAAGACTCGGCTGTGCATTGTCAGGTTTTGCCAGACATTCAAAGTTTGAGGACAGCTGTACACTGCCAGATATGCAGAGTTTGAGGACAGCTGTACAAGTCAATACAAACTCCTACAAAATGAAAAGGACGTTCGGAGATGACCTGTCTTTGTATGTATTTGACCAAGAGCACACACGGATTTGAAGCTTCTGTCATGAACAGCCAAAAGACTCAGCTGTGTATTGTCGGGTTGTGCTTGACATTCATAGTTTTGAGTACAGCTGTGTACATAATTGGATCTTGATAGGCTAGCTGGGGCAGTGTTCATTTGAGCCCCCCTCCCCCCACCTACCCTAGAGGGGATGGGTGGGTAAATGACGTTGTAAAGACTCGTCATTTAGCTGTATTGTTTTAAAGATTCATATAAATTTGGCAGTATTTAAAGTAAAAATATTTACTGAGCAGTTTGAACTGGTCTTCCTTTTTACTGTGGCTGGGGCTAATGCCAGGGTTACACTGGGCAGGGTGTAGTGCAGTGCAGACACATTATGGGTATGATGATGCAACATCAGTTTGCACTCCTACTATAATTCTAACAGTTCTGAGATTCACAGACTGGGAACAGTTCTGATGCCAGTCATCCCCGTAATGTATATTTTTATACACTTTTTGGCGATTAGCTCTTGCCTGTGTCAATTCCGTTGTTCATGCGCAATGGACAGACTTGAGTTTAAAAGCATCTTAGATCGGACAACGCCGCTAGCTTAATGAAATGCTTCTCTCGCTCTCAATCTCCCTTTCTATTATATTAGTCCAAATGGCATACAAAACGCAGCCAGTAGAATGTATCTAGTCACGGTGATCCGCACGTGATGTGTTAAGTTTCCGTGGATAAAACTAAGAGCTCATAGACATTTTTATTGTATACAGGATAAATTGATTTTATGTATCTAAATCGGGATGATGAAGCTCTGTCTGTCCGTAAAGAAGAATCGCATTTTCCCCACTGGCTCGTTTCACTAGCAGTTAGTCGGCGCTAGCATTTTTTTCCCCTCAGACTTTGTGTTCTAAATCCCCAGGACAGTTTAAGTAAGGCGAGTGCAAGGGTTTAGATCTGTGAATGAGCTAGTGCAAGTGGAGCTAGAAGCTAAGTTAAAAAGGGCAAGCGTTTTGGCAATGATTTGTCTTCAAAATTGTTGCAAGCCGATCTGATAAAAAGAAAAAAAAAAGGTGCAGGAGTTGTGACTATATTCCCGAAACTGGTGCAAGTCACTCTGGTACACGATTAAATTATTTCAGTTACACGTAGCGTTTGTTTTTTTTTCGTTTTGAACATTCTCTTATAATACAAATGAATACATTAATTCCTTTCCCTTCCCACATCCTTCCATCTTGCCCTGAGCAAGAAGTTTGTGCGAGGTGACTCGCCGGTTCAAAATGTTTAATCTCGGTCGTTGACGAATTCAAAAAAAAAAAAAAAAAACCACTGAAAAGCCATATCGTCCGACGTGGACATCTTTGACAAGTGACAGTAGCAGCACTATTGTTTAAAATTTAATCAGGAATGCTATATGCACTGTGGGCCAAACTTTTATTTCACCAAATCTCAAGGACATAAATTAGAAATAAATTTGAAAGGTTGAGATGTAGTTAACAGAGAAAATTAAAGCTTTGTGCATAATATAATTATAAAAATACTGAAATGTGATCGTAGTGGTAAAGTAACGTTTGGTTCACACCCGTGCACATAATTTCGTTTGAGAGAGCCAAGCATTATTTTTAAATGACAGTAGACGAGCAGGATAATGAAAAGGCAATTTATATCCCCTACCAAGTTCGATCAAATGACTAGTATAGTGACATAACGTCACCTATGACCTCGGGCCATATTTCTCCTCTGGTTGTGCGGACATAAAAAGATCGGTAATCTGGCCCTGGGTTTTTCTTTCATCCCAGTTACTGTTTGCGTATTGAATGGAAAAGACGAATAGACGAGAAGCAATCAAACGCCGTATTTGATTTCCAGGGCGGGAAAGCTCGATATCTAGACCACTGAGGAAGTTATTCTTTAGACGTCATCTCCGTGGTTTGTCATTGTTTTGACGTGGATGAAAGAGTCGACACAAAAAGCTAGTAAGGAGGCGCACGGTGTTTCATTTTGGCCTGATGTTATTACATGGTACAGGGTACAGGATAGTCGAGTTTCGCACTGACTTTACGCAAGTATCATCAGCCTGAATTGTTCATCGTACTTGGCCTTGGATGCGTTTTTGATGAAGATGAATGTGGAGCAGTGACAGATGATAGCCATCAAGGCATACATCATCTCAAATATTTTTTAGCCTTTTGTTTCGAACTGAAGTAAGGATAGATGGGTGATTATAAAGGGAGGAACTGTACGGACGTTTCGATTTGGACCTTCAAATTTGGCAAAGTGATCTGCCAGTTACAGTTGGATTTTTTTTTAGATTTTTCATTTATTGCGGTTTTAAGTTCTGTTCCAAGTTATCTTCCTGTTTCTCATCCTTTCGTTGTACACATGGCTGAAAATTTAGGTTATGACTTTGGAGAAAGCACGTCGACACGACAGCGGTGACATTGTGTTAGGAAAATTCGAGACGATAGACGGAGACGGTAGACGGAGATGGTAGACGGAGACGGTAGACGGAGACGATAGACGGAAACAATAGACGGGATGTAACAGAACGACAGGACAGGAGATCTTTCCAGAAGCTCCCACCAGCCACGCCCCCGCACCGGCACATGACGGAAAAAGAGTACAAATTTTGTAAAGTCTGGCTATCCGAAGCGCACACTATATTCTTTAAAAGAACAGTCATGGCCCTATTTTGCTTTTGTTCGGTCTTTTGTGCTTTTCACGCAGGAAGAGACGATTTGACACATCGAGAGTTGGTGGGGGGGGGGGGGGGGCGTGGGACTTTGGCTAATGAGAGTGAAAAGTGCCCAAGTCTTAATCTCAACTGAAAGACTCGTTTGACCTTGTAACATAACTCTGTCGGAATCGATTCGTCTAGACTCCCAACGAGTTCATTTCCAAATGGAAATGGAAAAACAGACTAATCTGGTCCGGTCGGTATTCGAGCGCCACTTAATTTCTCAACAATAGCGCCTCGATGCCAGAGAATATTAGTATCACATCATCCTAACTATACCCCGTCCACTTTACCTGTCAGCCATATCCGTCCACTTTGCCCCTCCACCATATCCATCCACCACTTCCGTCCACCACACACCCTCCCCTCCCTACCCCCACCATACCCCCCCCCAGCCCACTCACCCACCCACCATACCCGTTCGCTTCCATTCCTCCATTTAATTCTGAATGCATTTCCCAGCAGGGATCGCCGTCTTCAGATGTCATCACTTGCAATTATAAAAATTTTCATTTTGCCCATTAAAACACCCAGTGGTAACTGGATAGACTGGAAAAAGTGGAAATATGTCAGTAGGATGTTGCTTGACAGTGGGGTATACAATAAGGTACGGTGACCCATCAATGGTAGTAGTAATTGTGGATACACTGTCGGCGGGGAGAGAGAGAGACAGCCCTTCTTGGTCCACATCCATTCCCCTTATCTTAGAGGGCCGTTTATAAATTTGGCAATATGAGTGAGACGAAGCAGACTGTATTATCACTATCTCCATGGATCATACTATATTACAACTACATAGTATACAACTACATAGTATAACTGTAGTATAACGTATGCTATAATAGCTATATTACAATGTAGCTAGAGGGTGGACAATTAAGCACCTAAAACGTGACTACGTGATCAAATATTATAAAACTTTTTTTCGGCGATAAATTACGTGGACATCTTCATTTTGGACAAAGTTCAATTTTACTACGTATTTAAGTGTTGTCGTTTTTTGTTTTTTTGAGCCGCTAAAAATTTTCGGAGAGAAAATCGAAAAATACAAAGGGAAATTTCTTGGCGTCTCTTAATATGTTGCAGTTCAAAAATCCAATTTATTCACCTCTGTGTATTCTGCCAGGAGCAGTAGCGTCTGTTATGACTTTGTATCGAACCCAAGTGCTGTTGTTAATGCGACCTAAATCTTGGTATAGGGCTTGAATTGCTACAAAAGAATTTGTAAATTTTTAATGTATCTTGCTCGGGTCGGCTGGTACATGCAATTTAGATTTCATTGAGCCATTGCTTTAGTATATAAACTTTTTTTGTTTTTAATATGTGTTAAGCATTATCCGGAACACAGAATACCGAGGCGAACCACTCCTTCTTTCACTATGTCCACAAATTACTCGCGTATATACGGTGGGTTACTTTTTCGTTCAGTTATAAAGGTGTGTGGTGCGGATTGTTGCATTCACATGGATGGTACGCGCACAAGTCGACGGACGGAATATGACGTATTGATTCGTCTCAGCATCCTCTGTATGTGGCATTATGCACTTAACATTCCAAGATAGGTTAAAAAAAAACAAAAAAACAGCGTTTGAATCTTCAGTAATTATTTGGACACCAAATTGGAAAATCGAGTTTGAAATACGGTGGCATGGGAATCGACGGCCAGATAAATAGCAAAAAGAAAAAGTTTCCAGCGAGGCCTCGAGTGAGAAATCATACACAAACGATACAATAAAACTTTCTTTTTGTCACAATTTCTCTGCTTCAAGTCTTGCTGCATGTAATGCGATCCCCCACATTTTCAGTGGTTTGTATAAATGTTCTGTACACTGACGCCACAGCTGAAATAGTTGCATAGTGTTTGATATTAGCAAGACACAGGAAAACTGAGCGGGTGGGAGCTGGGAGCAGGGGGGAGTTGTCAAGCCTTTTTGTAAGGCTATCCATATTCATTCCGATTTTAAGTACGATCGTCTTTGATTCTTTGGTTTTCCAAGTTGCTCCGTATCATCATGACGTTTTCGATGTTTTTTTTTTTTTGTATGTGTGGGAACAACTGTCAGCGTGTGGCTAGTTCATTACTTTGGGTAGACAGGATGACTGAAACACCCGGTGCAAAAAGCGATACCGTCCAGACGTTGTTTACGTTGGAAATTGCTGAACATGGAAAACGTGGTTCTCGGTATTACTATGATTTCTTCCCCCACTCAGCCTCGCCCTGTTCAACCCGCTAGTCACCAGTCTCGTTCCTTTCACATTTATTCCTCCCGAAATGGTCTCGTAATTTTTTTTTTTCCGACGCGTTTTGCGGGCAGATACAGAAAGTTGAATGGCATTTCTGATGGGTGTCTGGAATTACGGACGTTTGCCTTTCTCGCTCTCTGCAGTCGTTTTGTGTCCCAAAATTAGGTTTATTTGGTTTAACCACGTTCCTGTTCTTAACTGCCTCCCGCCCCACTGCCTCCCGAGCATAGATACATTAATGGGGGGGGGGGGGGGTCCTTGTAATACTCCGCTTTACTTTTCAAATCCTGGTCCAAATAACCAAGTATAATTTTCACTACTCTATGAATAGTGCCTCACTAGTACGTAATGACGTCTGTCTGTTGATGGGGCTATTTTACTAATCTGTTTTTTTGTCTTCACCATGCAAGGCCCGGGGGGAGGGGGTATGTTTGGGGGGAGGGGGGGGGGAGGAGGGAGGGGATCATCCTTATAAACATTCTGTCCAGTAGCAATACCATGATCCTTCATTCACATATAGGAAGATCTCAAATATGCAAAGAATTTTTGGGGGTGAAGAATAACTGCTTTGGCATGTTGGGTGTAATAATTATTATTACAGTATAGCTTCTATTTAAGCTTGATGCTCATGCAAGACATGATGCGGAAAAAATTCGGGGCGTTGGTTTTGAACTTTGAGTACTAGATGTTGCTCACATGTGGACCGCCAGCATGAATCTTTTACGGCCAGATTTATCAACAGAAATCGTTGAGGCACCGAAAAAACAAATTGCTGTCGGGATACTCTTGTAGTGCAAATCCAATGGTTTATTATTGAAAAACATTTTGCAGTTTCGTCATGCACATGCGATAAAAGATTTTGCTTTTTTTTTTTTTTTTAACGTTTGACAATGATTTTGTCCGACTGCAATCCCCTTATATTAAAGGCCCCGAGAAATGAACTAATCTGGAGTTCGTAGACGTAATAAATCTTCACGCTTGAAGGTAAAATATGATCTGTAGCCGGAAATTACTGGATTTTCTTCATTCTAGCCAGTTGCCAGTCGAAACCAGAGACCTGTGTAGGTCAGATTGCTCTGATTCTATAGATATGACGAGCGATACACATCTTGAGTGATACATGCAAAGCTTTGGTTTTTAATCATACTGTGTGCAGCGGATATTTTGATGAATGAATGAAACTTGAATTGGACGGGGAAAGAAATTGCTATTTCTAGGGCTACCTCTTTCTAAAAATCCAGATTTATCGATGGGTATTTTGCCAAAGCGATTCTCTCTCCTAAATTCACCGAGTGTCAATCCAATCGGTTAAAACTTTTCAAAATGATGCATTTGTGACGCAATGTTGTATGCATTTTTAGCCCTTTTACCGACCAAATTCAATCGTTTTCTCTCAACTAGGCAAAAAATGCACATGAAACTAAGTATCCGATACTAGGTATATGAAAATTAAAAAAAAAACAAACATACACCAGCATAAATTCAGATCGAAAGTTTACGGCGGCGGCAACTTTAAGGCTGTCTTTTTGGGTAGTTTCCTATCCAGGGCTTCATCAATTGAATTGAGACCGAAAGAAAAAGCGGAAAAAACAAAACCAAACTTCGGAAATGAACAGCATGAACTGTTCCGAGTCAGTAAGAACGCAAGCCACAACACTAAAACGGTGGCAGTTGTGAATGAAACTATGACCTCAAGCAAAATACTGAGCTGGTCGTACGTGTAGATCATGAATAGTAAAAAAAAGAGGCCGCGGTGTCGATGCCAGTTTTTACCGAGGTTGGTCGAAGGACGCAGATAATTTTTTAGCAAAACGTAATAGAGAAGTTATTGATTTCCAAAACCGACTGCTCTGGCAATTTATGAAAACAGTAAAACAAAGAACGGTGGTGCATTGCTGCCTTGTCTAGTAGGCTATGTAGAATAACAAATGCACTTCGGACACTTGGTCCCTAAGAATGGTAAGGTTTTTATCTCCATTTTGATTTTGGCACTACACACTTCAACAAGCCTTCTCCATTGTGTCTGTAATGAAAAAAAAAAAAAATCACATGCAACATCAATCCTCGATTTATCAAAAGTTGATGAGAGTTAGAATATGGTCATTCAAAGGGGACGACTAGATCAAAATGCGTTGTGGCATTAGAAATCATGTCGATGGTGAAATGGCTGCTGCAGCAATGTTTCTGGAACCTAGCCGCACTCATGTCAAATGTAGACGTTCTGCTGCCCCGCCCCCGTTAAAAAAAACCCGCTGAAAAGTTGATGGATCGCATTAATGTGTCACGGACAGTAAGTTTCACTGCACGCAGAGCCAGACAAAAACAATGTTGACAACACTTTGTTTACATTCACTTCCGGTAACAAGGAAATGGAACGGTAACAACGAAATGGAAGAGTAGTTTACGGTAATTATTTGAATTGCAGGGCTCTTTTGGCTATTTGTTGTTTACAGTACTTCAGCTGGTCGCGGGGAAACTATTATGTTATTGTAGCTTCGTTTTCTTTCCTCGCTCTTTCCTAAAAATGTTTTCCATCCTTTTAGAATTATGAGCATGTGATTTTCACAGTTGTGTATATTGACTTGTCCAGACACCATCTGAGGCTCCAGGTTGCTCAGGATAAAATCTTCAACCCTCAAACCCCACCGCCCCCCCTCACGCACATGCACACGCTCACGCACACATACTGTCTCCCGTGCACACTATTACTTTACGCTCGCTAGCCGTCCTAGTTTCCGAAAAGTGCATTGAATCGAACACAATCGAAAGGCCGTCAAAACAAGCCATAAAAGCCAAAGAGACATATTTCTTGGAAAAATAGTCGCGTATCTATCGGTAATTACCAGTGGTTGAGGTCTGATGCCAAGTATCAGTTGTGTATATAACCTGTACAAAAAGTTAACAGATGCTAATAATCACAGCTGGGTGTATCATACTCAAACCAAACCTGACACCAAAGACCCGATATTGACAATAGAGCGAAAAATACGCGACAATCATCCGGCGTATGAGGTTGGGACATGTCCAGTTGAATGCGCATCTAAATCGCTTCAACCCACTCCGTGAGCCAGTATGCAGACACTGCGGGTCCCCGCAGGAGACAGTCGAGCATATCCTGATGGAGTGCCCTGGACTATCATCACCACTCAGATCCCGACCTCCCAGATACCCCGACAGTCTCTATCTGCCTGTACGGGGCTGAGAAAACTCTAGACATACTGCCATATTTACCATCGCCGTCACGAGTGAAAACTCGATCGGCTAGGGATGAGCACTCGAGCAATCACAGCTAGTCCTGTAATACAATTTGTAATGATGGTGCGTTCCACACTGACGGACCAGCAAGAAATAGCAACTGGAAGAAAGCAGTTTTTTCTCAAAGATAAAATAAAAAATCTGACATGCTTTTCTTATCCATCTGTCATTGAGAGTAAGGAGCAGGGAACGGGGAGGCGGGGGGTGTAAAAGGACGTGAAGGAAAGAGGTGGGAGAGAGTGAGTGCAAGATGTTCACAAAATTAATCAATTCCATAAACAGCCGAACAATTTTGAAAATACTACTTCAAGATCTTTTATTTAGTATCTTATTTCACGACATTGGAGATGGGCTAGTTGGTGGCGTATGTAGCCCTGACCTTGTTCAAGAACTGGTTGCAGCAGCAGAGAAAATTAAGTTGGCAGCGAACATAGTGATTGAATTGCCAAATACACACAATCTTGGCCTTTTCGCTTGTGTCTATTAAATCAATATATTTTATCGTGTGTGTATGGGGCCGGGGTTGGGGAGTGGGGTGGGATGGGGGGTGGGGGTGGGATGGGGGGGGAGGGGCTGAAGTACAGGGCAAGAAGTTATGTAGTGGGTGTGGGATGGGGAGCGGTGAAACACAGGACTGATGGTTAAGAGTACTATTTTTTATATTAGTGGGTTTTTTTTTCTTGCATAACTCGGCTGATCATGTCTGTCCTTTCAATCGTACAGTATATATGGATTGCGGCTTATAGGGGAATCGGATATGCGGCCAACTTTAACTGAACGTAGAATTCAATCAATGAATTCAATCTATCTAAAATTGTTCATGCTCCATCTAGCATTCTGTTTGTCTGTAGTTTCTGCCTCCTCCGAGTACTTGGTGGCCTACATAGTCATCGATTTCGCTAGGGCGTACTGGATTACCAGAGTACTAACGTATCTGGAGTTGCGTAAGCCCCTTTTTCACGTTTCGCTTCCATCTGACAAGATGTCAGTCGTATTGAGCTTCCTTGTTCAGGTGTTAATGTACCTTCGACGGAATGCGCAAAGTGCCCCTTGGTTGAACTAGTCTTTTGTTGATTTTTTTTTTTTTTTGGTGGCATTTTTGACCAGTGTGGATCCGTGAGACATTTGGAACCGTCGCTGTTTCTGAAAACGCCAGAATTATAAGCATCTTTCGCTTGAACCAACTTCCTATGACAAACGGTATCAGATGTATTGTTTATGAAAACAGAAAACATAGGATCGCAGCAAAGCTTGAGCTATGTACTCCTATTGGTGTAACATTCTAAAACATTTCATTTGTTCAGTTAGTTCAAATGGTTTTTTGTTACATTTTTTTCTTCCTGATCAGTCTATCCAAAGCTTGATTTGTCTTCCTTTTGCCTTATTTCTTACACGAGGTTTTTGCTACATATGTTTTTTCTTAGCGATTTTATTTTGAAAATGCATCAGATGTATGCAGATGTTTTGTCCCTTGCTCTGCAATTGGTTTCTGCCACGTAAGAATCCATTTGTGAACAGCTCTATCAATGACGTCATTGCGTGCGTCATATACCTTTATTATTATACAAAAGTATCCGAGGAATTGTATGGTCATGTGACTGAAATCAGGGTTGTTGCACAATCGAAAGTAGAGCGGCTGAGATAACCTTATGCTATGGCTACACTGGTCTCTTGGTATGTTTTCGGAAAATGACAAATGTCACAAAAGGCCTGTGGTTCCTTGAAATGATGCGAAACCACTTGATTACTCATATCATCAATGGGTTAAACGTAATAAACATGCATTCTTTACTTTTGGTCAGTTCCTAGCTATATGGTTTCATTTTTTTTTTAAAGGGGAGGAGGGGGGGGGGTACTGGGAATACCTTTCTTTGCCAACAGAACCGATTTTGCACGTGACCGTAAAACGATTTGTCTTAACTGCAGATGTTGTTTTTTTTCCAATGTTATCGGTTTAGACCTGCTTCTTTGTCTTTATGCTGTCATTCTCTGCACACATTATTTAAATTTTGAAAGTACCGGTATTACAGGAAGGTGGTGTCACCCCCAGTCACCCCCAGCTATGTAACAAATGATACGATACACTTTCTCAGTAAAAAAAGAGCAAACTGTTATCTTCAGGCTAAAGAACTGGACATAAGACTCGGGCAGCATCTTTACAAAAAGATTCAGGGTTGGAGAAACTGAGACATGCCCATGTGGAAATTCCCCAGAGAATGCAGAACATGTCCTCCAACAATGTCCCCCTATACAGACAGCAGAGGGAAGACAGCTGGACCCGAGGTGCGACACTACTACAACACACTTAAAGGCTATATGGGACAGCAGAGGATCTCAGGAGCAGATTCCTTCATGAAGGCTACCGGCCTTCTGATATATATATATATAATCAACAATACTGGTGAGCGTCCCTTCAGTTATTTCCAAAATTGCACATGTGCAAAATTTGCCTCCATCCAAGTTCCATGAGCGTTGCCTTGCACCCATGACGTGAAGCAGCAATGTATGCTGTAAATCTTTCGAAAAGAGTACTTGGGTATGCCAATCTGTAGTCAGTGAATGACCTACTTAGGCGTGTCGGAAATTACGACAAGATAACTCAGCATCATTACTCATGCAAAAATTCAGAAAGCTACGCCAAGAAATTGTTCCTCGAAACCCTTTTTTCATGAAACGGGGAGCAGGAACTACCACGTCATTCTACTGTAGGTTGATTCCATTTTAAAAATCTTACCCATTCCTAATGTACGAGTTTCAGATTCAGATCACACAAACACTGCAGATGTTATCAAACGCGTAATAATCTGAACCAGTCCCCCCGACTCCAGCGGTTCTTAAACATGCTAGTGTGGAATAATTCATTTAGCACCACTAAGCTTGTCATCAAGTCGTCCCCTGACAGTAAACAATACAATTAGCACAAAACTAGCAATTGCTTTGATTATGCCAATCCACACTGGCTGCCGCACGAAACAGTTCACGCTTAGAGCCTTACTCGTAGTACGCAAAGGGGGCACGTCATGGTAGGTGTGAATATCTGACGAAAATAGAGCCTTTTCTCCAAATTTGTGGCCGTGTTCACCTAAAAACCAAATGTCCTGAGTACTAATCTTTGACCACCTGCTATTGAGGGGTTGCCTGGAACCAGAATTTAGATGGATATTTTTCTTTTGTGCTAACCTTTTTCTCTTAGAATAAAATAATACAGCGCGCCATTTTATATTTTCAAAGAAGCAAGTGTGAAGAGAGAATTTGCAGTATTTTTTAGTTTTCTGGGGTCTTTCTGGGAAAATACCCCTATTTCTGTACAGGGAACACTTGACATGGCCAACGAATAATGCTTAAATAATTATGATAATCGCCATTCCGAAACTATTTATATATGGGGGCGTTTGACAACAACAAGAAAGCGCGTTTCGAATATATTTTATTAATAGTGCCAGTAAATCCGTCTGTGTACTATATCTCCAATAGTGCTAGTAAATCCAAGAACTGAAATCGAAAACCGATCTGTCATGTCCTGAAATATATATAGAGATTGTATATTGTGGACATTGTGAAAGCTTTGTATGCTGAGTGTGTAACATAATAGTGAGTAATGGGAGTTGGATAAATCCGTTTATGCTATTTTTAGTCCCTCCATCCCTCCTCATATAGCATGTCCTTGTACTAGGTACCCCACCCCAAACTGGACGGCTAAAGGGAAGAAATCCCGTTTT
This sequence comes from Onchidella celtica, assembly GCA_963931925.1. Classification (NCBI taxonomy): domain Eukaryota; kingdom Metazoa; phylum Mollusca; class Gastropoda; order Systellommatophora; family Onchidiidae; genus Onchidella; species Onchidella celtica. Next base: position 13,674,479 of record OZ007583.1, on the reverse strand, counting down.
GGCTTAATTTTAGGCCAACATTACAAGGCTTATTACTGCTGTGTATTTTTGTGACATGGCACATGTATCTCCTACATTAAAATAAAGTTCAATCCTTCCTCTGACAAAATATACTTCCTTTTGTACTGTTTAATGTGTATAGCTGTGTGTTTATAGCTTGAACGGGAATATAGTCTTGCCGTTTTCGCTCTGAGCTGCGCTTACCGAATTGACCCCCCCCCCCCCCTCTTCACAAAGGGTCGCGGGGGTCAATATAGTGTAGCGCACGTGTTTGAAAACTCGCTCAGAAGGTCAGATAAATGTTTAATTCAATGTACTTTTCCTCGTGATTTAAGTTGAAATTCTTATGAAAATCATTTGTTGAAAAGTTTGTAGACCGAGAAACTAGAGGAAACTTTTATTGATCGGGAACAAAATACGCAAATAAACCTCAGCCTTTGTATTTATTATTACTAGCTTGAGTTCCCGGCCCTGCCCGGGATAAATCCGATTTTAGTTTCAGTTCTGGGTGATTATTATGGACCTGCTTCATTTTGCCTGTTCCTTTAGCTTTATTTTATTTTTGTTTCTTTGTTTTTTATATACGTTTCACTGCTCTCCTTTTGCGCGTTGACGTCCTGCGCGTCCCGCCAGCATCCGTCAAATGGCTATGATTTGCTCACGGGTTAGTTTGTTTGCACATCGCAGGAAGTGATAACGCCATATTGTGTTAATGGAAAAGAAATATTATATTTTCCTAGGAATAATATTGAAAACACAAACCTGTACTTTTGGCCCTGCAGCGTCAATCTCCCAATTCCAGACCCTTTCTTTCTCCTAGTCTAGGCACATTAAGAACAGTTTTATATTTGATAGTCTTAGAACTCGATCCCATCGTTCAAACCAGTCCTAACCGGAAGTTGTTTTGCGAGTGTGTGATAGTCTATACCGGAACCAATCTTAGTTGCATTAATTTGCCGAAAAAATAGACCGAACGCCAATGTGTCGCAACCTAGGAACTAATATAAACGTTCTGCGAGTCTATATACTAAGGGCTGTATAAAATCTGAGGGCCACCGAATCAGCATTAACAGGAGTAGCGAAAGGCGCGCTGCAATTGTCGTAAGGTTTCACTTTTATTAATATATAGATAAGGGGATGCCAAAATGAGACGTGGGGCATGTTTGGTATCGATGCGCCGACTGTTTTTAGAGACTCACCCAATCCTTGATTCTTCTGTATCCGACACTCAGTGTGCTAAGTCAATGGCGACACGGCTGACCTCCTTTTCAATTGAAAAACAACAAAAAAAACAATTTGTTTCCCCTGTAAGAGTTCACCCAAAAAATGACGTCGAATGTTTGCTGACTAAAAAAATATAAAATGAGATGGTTGTATTTTGTTTGTACCCTTCGAAAAATAAGCGCAGTGTACACCCCCCCCCCCCCTTGACTTGGATACTGAGAATTTTTAATGCCATGCTTAAATAAATCGTTATTTTATGGCAGGTCAAAGTTGGCTTCGCGGCTGATGACACAATCACCACAAATTAAAAAAAATTCAAAATGACACAACGTTCTTAAATATGGAGATACAGAGACACATTTGGTATCAAAATTCTTAGAATACTGAGAGATCTATCCATTGGAAGACAAAAACTAATTGATATAGCCACTTTCCAAAATCAGTTTGGGGTACCTTCTACATTAAAAAGTACAAAATGACCATCAACGCTTTGTCTAATGTATTTGTTCAACACTGCAGTGTCGAAGATACGTGACCGCTCGGGAACATAGCCAGTTAATTGGTAACAAAACTGTCAGTGAAATGGTCCATGTCATGATTTATATTTTATAGGTGGTATTTTCAGACTTTTATATTTGAGATGCTATCAAGTACAAGAAATTTGAGAAAAATCGTGCACTATCATTTTAGATTACTGGGTGAAAAAAGTTCGGTAGGACGTGGGGAGAGAAAATCCAGACGCTTAGTGAATGATATTGCAATTTTTTTTTTAAAGTCTGCACTTAATAAACGTTTTGAAAAGATGCAGCTTTTCAAGATTCTGTGCAGTGTGGCTGAGATCAAAACGTATCAACAACACTCAATGGCTTCACATGAAGCATTACTGGGGCAATACAGTGGCTAGCTCTTTGCCTCATCTTTTTAATCAATTTATCCATCTATGTATTCACTCCTCTTCATCTCTCAATCTCGGCCACTCGTTCACTGGTTTTCTAAAATGCTTGACGCTGTTTCTAAGAGTTTCAAGTATTGCTTCATTAACTGGAAAATAGATACGCCATTTATCACACAGTCTCGATCCCTGGCCACCTCACAGCATGGACACCAATTTCTCTTTTAAACAAATGCAATCGATGGCGGCGAGACTTTCTTTGATCCGAGAGATGCTCGTGTTTCTGTTTCCATCTCCTTTTTCCGCCCGATTAATCATGAAAAGACCCGAAATCGTGACATTTAAGAGTACAGGCATGTCTGCCTGGGAATCTCAGAATCGGCTATTTAAAATGTAAAAAAAATAAGACCAGATAATGTTTAAGTTCTTTTTCAAGAATTTCATTGGCGGCGCATCTGCCTGATATTTCCAAGCAGACCACACTTAATACTTACCACGTATTGCTATGATTAGATTCACTTATATTGGTCTTTTACACTAAAAACTTGATTGATAGTAGTAATAAAATATAAACAGAATAATTACCTATTTATTGACTTCTTTGTTTATTGTCTCGACGCATTTTCTAATTCTAGGCAAACGAATGGAGGGAGATGGGGGGACGGAAAAATGTATTAGAGCTTATGGCAGAATCAACGAAAACATATGAGAACGTGAAGACACGACAGCAAGGATATGCGCGACTAATCTAAATTCTCATTCGTGCAACACCAGCTTAGCTTATTTCAAAACGTAAAAGCTATTTGGAGTAGATCTCCAAATATCGAGTAAGATTAGAAAAACCACGCCCCCCCCCCTCCCCCCCCCCTTCCACCGAAAAAAAAAACACCGATCCCTCTCCAATTTAGAGATTGCTACTTTTCCAGATAACGAATCTCATTTACCACAAAGGTTGGGGGGAAAATGTCACACGAAGTCAAGAGAATGTCTGTGAGTTTTCCGGCATGTCGTGTTTTTTGTTTTTTTTGTTTCATGTGCATTTTTCTTGCATATTTCTTGTTGGTAAATGCCTCTCTCTCCATTTCCCTATAAAAAAAATCCAAAGGCATTTCCCCGGTTGCTGATGTGATTACTGATGTTGTCGTGCAGTTTCTCCACATTTTTCTGCATATTCAATCCCTAAGAGCGACAGAACTAAATGACCGTCTCTGGCTTCGGTGAAACTTGGTCCCCAAATGAAGTAAATTGACAGAGATTCGTTTTATTCTAAATCTGTGCAAGTTGGTTTTCAAATCATATGTGCAAGTTGGTTTTCAAATCATATGCTATTTTCGATCCAGTTCACATATAATAGTAGGATACAAATGTTTTTCCTGTGGAATACTATGCTTTTGAAATTTCAATGTCTTACTTTTACATCTTTTATTATTTTTGTCTTCTGCTGTGTCATATTCAGCCGAGACAAAATGAAAAAGAAAGAAATTGAATGCTTTAAGTACTACCCGCACTTCTCTTTTAAAAAGACTGAGAACAACAGCTCATTAATCACTGAGTGAACGTTGTAAGTGAAATTCAAACGAAACTTTTTTTTTCCTAAATCTATTTAACAGACTCGCAGACAAGCAAGCAGCACACAGTACAGACGCACACAATGTCATATGCACGCAGACATTGAAACATACCGGCAGACAGAACATGACACACAAAACAAGATAACGGACAGACTTGACAGACATGCAAGTGACAACCCACGCGCAAACACACATATATATATATATACACTGACAGTCTCGCGGGGGCACACACACACACACACACACACACACACGCGAGCGCGCCTGACAGACATAGACACAGGCGGACGGATAGACTGACAAACACACACACTGGCTGAGCGACGGACAGAAAGACGCACTTAGAATTGACACAGACGGGCAGACACACGCGTACTGACAGATTGAAAGACAAACACATATAGACAAACAGACGGAAAGGGGCACACACACGCACACAGACTGGCAGACTTACAGACACGGACACAATCATGACACAAAATGAGACGGGCAGACGCACACGCACACACACACATACAAATTTATATCTAAATTCTTTATTCCACAGAATACACGTCATCTTGTACAAACATAATATAAACACATTATGCTTAACAGGAGGAATGTATAGAACATGACAAGTGACGTCCTTGGCCTAATCACCACACTGAGGTCTGTGTAACCTTAATAAATTAACTTTCTCGTTTTGCGTATCAATTACAGTAATATCTGGCCTTGTGTTCATCATGCCTCAGTCAACGGTGGAATCAAACGCGACAGTAGTAAGAACTGTGTCTTACAACTTTTAAGTCTAATATGATAATAATGCCTGTCTTGATGGTCTTTTGAACTTTGTACAGCCGTTGAGGATGTGCGAGACGGTCTCCGTAAGGTGGTTGAAGATCTTTGCAAGTTCTGGTATGCGTTGCCGGGTAGTAGAGGCTCATCAGGCTTTCACACTGCAAAAAGTTGAAGTCTTCCTTTTGCAGCAAAGGTGCAGATCTTGCCGTTCAGTTTAATGTTGATGTACTAGTACGGTTGATATTGAATGGTCGATATTTCCTGCCTCTCATAGGATTCAGCCTTGGGATTGTTTACTTCTCAATGTATGGTCGAATTGTTTCAGCTTGAGTCTTTTATATCACGAGTGGAATGACTCTGAGCATTCAAAATACATGGGCGATGTCCTCGTCGATGTTAAGTTCAAGAATATAGTTGATGCCCCTTTTGCGAAGACTCATGTTTTTTCTCTCTTGCACATTTGCAGTAAGAGCATCCATTGTGATGCTTGCCAGTTTACTTTTGATGATTTATTAGATTACCTTTTTCGTCTAAAGCGGAATCGGCGAAATTAAGTTCGTTTGTGCTGGTGATGGTGGCAGTTTTTCGTTTTGCCAAGTGCACCTCTAGTGATTGTCTAACAATCTCTCTCACGCTAATGTCGTCGTTGTTGAGCACTGGTAGATGCTAGGCGTTTGGCACACAGTAAACGTGTGGGTTCATCCCAATCCACCAGATTTTGGCGTGAAGGAAAATGATCGGGTGGAGGGCGTGTACATTTTCAGCCACTGGCGAGCACTGAGAATTATTTCGTTCTCAACACACGCACGTATGAAATAATACACTTGTCGGGGTCCCGGACGTTGCCCAGGATAAACTGTTTAATTTCGATTCTGAGTGATTATAATGTTTGGCTTTCCAATTTTTTGGTGATTTCGTTTAGCTGCATTTTCTTGGACGCCGCATAAAAAATCTTGTGGCATCTTCGACGACTGTTATCTCTCTATCCATATGAAGTTCGAAGGCCAATTTATTTCTGTCATGTAGCTTTACATCATTCTGGAACACGTTTCTTTCAAATGTACCCAAGTTGGTCTCGTCCAGTTTACTTTAGACGCTTTCATAATTTTGCCTCTTCCATTTGTTTTTATACCGAGCGAATGACGTTTCATCATTTTTTTGCAATCTTGCCTTTGTCCATCTGCAACTTTAGTGATGTTCTCGCTGATTCTCTAACCTATGGGTCGTTGTTTAATACTGACAGGTAAAAATGCTAGGTGTTTCGCATAATACATTTATACGTGGACTTAGTAGTCCTAGTCTTCCATGTGACTTTAGTGGCCGAGTCATCTAGCCATTCCCTGACCATATTAGCGATGAGATCTTGAAGATGATTGATATCCTTTTCACTAAAGTTGAGGCTTGGATAGTAGAAGTTCATCTTTAGGTTTGCATATTATGTTGACTGCTTCAATTTTTGCGCTTGATGGTACCAGTGTTTGGTCAATGTTACTGGGTGACCTTTCAGTCTTTTAGTCAGTGACGCTACTTGCTAATTTATCGGCAGTGTTTGTGTCCTAAGTAATAATAATAATAATAAAGTTCATTTTATAGCGCATATCCAGAGATGCTCTATGCGCTTTACAATACATGCAGAAACAGAACAAATCTCATTCCTAACTGACCACACACAAAAAGGCACACGCACTCACTCACACACACAAACACTATCTCTCCCCCCCCTCCCCACCCGCTCCCTCTTTCTTTCTCTCTCCATTTTCCCCCTCTCTCTCTCTCTCTCTCTCTCTCTCTCTCTCCCTCACATACACACACAGACACACACACACCAATACATATCAGACTATATACATCAAAGTGTTTTCTGAAGAGATGGGTATTCGTGACTCGCTTTCTATGTTTCGAATGTTTGGTAAGGAGTTCCATACAGATGGTGCGCATACAGAAAACGCTCTTTCAATTTTTTGTTTTTGTTTTAGCAAATTAGATTCTAGTAGTTTATCAGAAGACCGTAATGCTCTAAATGGTTTATATGGATGAACAGTTCATAATATAAAGAGAAGCATTGTTGTACTGACATTTGTGGCATAACACTGCAATTTTAATATCTATCCTTGCCTTTACAGCGAGCCAATGAAGACTATGCAAAGGTGTAACATGTTCTCTTCTACGTTGTTTAAGTATTAATCGAGCAGGATTGTTTTGAATTCTCTGAAGTTTGCTAAATTGTTCTGCTGGAAGGTTTTTAAGAAGAGAGTTGCAATAGTCAAGTCGAGAAAAAATGGATGAAACCAAAACTTGCATTGACTCTTTAGGGAGTATTAATGATCGTTTACTTAACCTACGTAATTCTAAATATAGTGATTTTGAAAGGTTATTGATATGATGTACCATTGACAAGTTGCAGTCGAAAATAACACCAAGATTCTTTGCATTCAGTGATGTTTCAATCGTTTTTGGCTCGATAGTCAATTTGATTGTTTATGTCAGAGGTGTATTCTTACCATAGCATACTAAAATTTCAGTCTTCTCTTCGTTCATTTTCAATTTGTTTTCATTCATTCAGGACAGAACTTGAGAGATAGTTTTCTGTCTTGATTACCAGTATTGATACATTTTTATGGTTCATCAGAAACGTAGGGCTGGATGTCATCAGCATATTTATGATGGTTAACAATACAATTTTAAATGATTTTGCCTAAAGGCTGTGTATATAAAGTACAGTAAAGAACCAAGAACGGACCCCTGCGGGACTCCGAACTGTAATGGGAAATCTTTGGAAAAAGTGTGGTCCACATAAATTCTTGAGTGCGATTTTGTAAATAAGCTTTCAAACCAGTTTGAGTGCCGCTTTTGGTTTGTCTGGACTCATTCTATTTAAACGAATTTTGTGATGCCAAAAGCGGCACTCAGATCTAGCAAAGCCAAAACTAGTCCCTCGTCAGCAGCACATAGTAAATCATTTTGAACATTCGGCAGTGCTGTTTCTGTGTTATATGGCAGGGTCTATATAGGCTGACTGTGAAAGTTCGTTAAGATTATGCTTATCAAGGTGATCTTTCAGTTGATGAACTACTTTTTCTAATATATGTGTCTAATCTCTTTTATATCACAGGTCTGTAATTTTTAAGATCTTGAGTACACAAGTTTTTCTTTTTCAATAAAGATGTTATACTGGGACATGTCCACTCATTGAAGACTCAGATTGATAAATATCTTAATTCGTTAGTCGCATGGGTGTTGTTGGAATGGGGTCCATCCAGGCATGTTTTGAGTGGAGAGGAAAGAATAATTGATTTAACGGTTTATTGGGGGATTTTCCCAAACAATTCATAGGATTCCTGAAGAATTGTCACATTCAGATCTTGTATGCGATTTGTTAGGTTCATTGCTTATACTCAATTTTGTTGTGGAAGAATTGACCAAATTCATCAGCTATATTGGCTGTTATGGAGGGAAATCTACTTTTTTGGGAGCATTTGAAAGAAATTTAGCAATGTTATTTTTTCAGAGAGGTGCTTGACATGATAGCTTCCTTGCAGAATTTGGTTTTTCCATCTTTTATCAAAGAAATCACATACATAAGGACATGTAAAAATAAAATAAGTCCTATCTTCTTTCAGCCTGTCGTCGCTCCGATTTCGCGGCTTTAATTTCTAAAGTCAATCATGGGGCAGATGTTCGGGCGGTGGTGGTTGTAGTTCGTTCTGGGGCATGTTATATCCAGTCTGTGTCTCAGTTTGGTGTTATATTCAGAACATAAAGCACTGCTCGATGTAATGGCGTCTCTTGTTTCTGTAATATCAGCAGTGAATGCTGGTAGGTTGATGGCACGGATGTTCCTAGATGAGATGGTACTTCGATGATTTTGGTTTGCTGACATTAAGAGAAAAACAGATGCAACGGTGATCAGAGATGAACTTTATCTTGGATGCTTAAGTCGATGAGTGAATTGGGCACATTTGTAATAACGAGTCGATGACATGACCGCGGTTGTGCGTTGTTGGTTCATTGATGATCTGAGTTAACAACCGTGATGCAAGAATGTCCTTTATTTGATTTGCCATGGAGTCTGTGGACGAGTCATGGTGAATGTTAAAATCGCCGATGATGTAAGGCGGAGTTGGACTTCTACCCTCCTTGTCAAGTAGATCCTGAAATTCTTCTGCAAAGTTGCGTTATCGTGGTGGTCGATAATGATGATAAAATGCAGAGAATGTCTGTTTAATATTCTATAAGTTTCCACTTTAATGGTACTTTTGTATATAATTCAAAGGCCACCGCCTGTCCCAGGTGTTCTGGGAAATGAGTCGCAACTGAACCCCATCAGATGTCGTGTCCCTTATTGCTGCCTCGTCTCCATTAGATGACAGCCAGGTTACGGCGATAAACGCTACGTCTGCATTTAATTCGAGGATGGTATCATTGATTAGACAACCTTTTGTTTCGGACAGATTGTGCATTAAAATATAAACATTTGAAGGATGTCGAGTGTTCTTGAAGATTTCTAATATCAATCTAAATACGTAGAAAAAAAAATTGTTCGTTTCCACTCCTCCACAATAAACTGTACATGTACAGAGCAAAATGTAAAAGGGGGTAAAACGATGTCCTTATATTTTTAACTTCCTAAATCCAAATGGACATACAGCAAAACGTAAACAAGCATAAAACTGTATTAATACAAGAATTAACTTTCTAGATCAACTCCCAACTGCTGCTCTCAAGCAACACTTTTGAAATGGGGCTGTTTTATGAGTTGAACGTTCTGTACTCACTGGCTGTGCACTTGAAGACTTGAAAATGGGAAATGATTCTCTGGTCTCCGTGTAGCATTTTTCAGGTATCAAGGACCATTGTTTCAGATATGATGCTGTGAAATCTAGTAACAGGTTGATTAGCTTAGCCAGAAATGCCGCCAGAACAACTAGTAACGTTTTTCCTCTGCTGGAAATTAACCTTGAAACTGATTGGTGTGACGTGTGGCTCACATGTCTGAGGAATATGACAATGTTGCCTGCAACAAAACAAAGTAAAGAAAATCTATTACAAGCTGAACAAACTCTGAACATTCCAGAATGCCTGACAAAAAGAATTTTTCTTTTGGCGTAATACATCATACGTGGACTTGGTAGTCCTAGTCCTCCATAATGACTTACCAGAGTTGTTAAGATCTAGCCATTCCCTGACCATAATTATTAGCGATGAGATCTTCAAGATGATTGATATCCTTTTCAGTGAAGGTGAGGCTTGGATAGTAGTCCATCTTTAGGTTGCCCATTATGTTGACTGCTTCAATTTTTGCGCGTGATGGTACCAGTGTTTAGTCAATGTTACTGAGTGACTTTTCAGTCTTTAGTCAGTGACGCTTCTTGCTGTATACGGGCACTGTTTGTGATGTTAAAGTTGTATCCTAAATATGTATAACTTTGTTCTTTTTCATATGTGGGCTGCCTTGCACTGTTATCTGGTTACCCCGTTTCTTTTCCAGTTGTTTCCGGTTCTTTGCCAATGGAAAATGACACGTTTGTGGTGTTTATTTCCATGCCGCTATTATTAAAGCGTTGGTTTTAAATGTCATTTCAGTTAAGCCTTCTTCTGTAGTTGCAGTATTACTCTGGTTTGGAGATGTGCGCTAGGTTGCAAGAGTGCATCCATCTAAGCCAGTTCGAAGGCTATCACTGACCAAGGGCAAGCTTGGATGATTCCTTTATTACGCTTGATTGGTTGCGTTATCCATGGGCGGTCATTACTCGATGTAGATTCGCCGTATATGTCTCTCTTGTGATGTCTATAAATAGTTCAGGTTATCCCGCTGCGCTCATTTCATTCAGCATAAATTCGTGGTCGATGCTTCCAAAGACCTCTTTTATATCGACGAAACCAACGAAAAGTTTTGGACTTGTGTGCAGAAAGTCAGATATCGTTGTTTTTGAACCAAATGCCTGTTCTTGTAGACTGTTTCTCGGCATGGATCCTTTTTGGGCGAGGGGTGATAGTCTGTTTCAACGATCCATGTTTAAACGTCGTGTTTGAATTACTTTCAAAAATACTTATATGAGGCCAGCAATAAAGAGATTGGTCGCCAGTCTTCAATATTCTCTGGCTTACCAATACAAGTGTTATATCCCGTACTTCCATTCGGGCGGGTCGCGGCGGTGGGCAAGTGACAAAAATTGCTCTGAGCAAGGGCGCGAGCTTGTTTTGTTTGATGGTATCGTATGTGACCCATAGAAATAGGAGAATCTGCTGATTGAGCTAAACAAATTTGCTCTTTGCAAGGCCTTCGGACTATGCCAGACCTTGGCCTGAATACTGGTTATGAGGGTAGAACTGATCTAATTCAAGACCCATACACATTCTGTCGGTGTTAACGGGCATCACTAGACTTCGGAATACCAGTGTTGAGAGTAGGATTGATCTCAGGATGATGGCACGCTGAGTCAAATAAATTATGTTTGTCTCGGCTTTAGTGTGTGAGGTGTATGGAGATAAACGGAGGCCTCGCCCACTGAAACAGACCTGTCACATGGATTCGGGCGTGCCAAAACTGCCTTCTCCGAGTAAGACCGCGTGTCCACCAAAACAGAACAGTCACGTCTAAAAATCGCGTCTCTCGGAAAATCGGGAGTTGACACAGGACACCGTTTTTTCCCTTTGCAATCAACCAGAATCGTCAATAAGCGTGTCTACCAGAACGACCCGACAGCTCCAGACAAACGTCGAGTCGGTTGGAATGCCGCTTGTACCATTTTTGACGTTTTGCCGGGTGACTCATCAGCGGTAGGCTCAGCCAGCTCAAAAAAATGTTTGATTTTAATTTGTAGCTCAAATAACAACAAAACTAATATCATATTCGTAATCAGCACCTCAAAATAAGCAAAGTCTACGCGCAAACCACCCGGTTTAATTGCGTTTTTATCGTTTCACTGAAACTAAAATTAATTCCTATCTTTCCCGTCTTGTGTGTTTTTTTGACCCAATGACCTGACCCGCTCCCTTGTTTCGAGTATCGGTTTATTTAAAAATAAAAAAGCCCCTAGCCTTTTATTTCCGCCTTGTGTGTCCTTGGGAGTGTTTTGTGTGACCTGACCCGCTTTCTCTGACACATTTGTTGTAGATCTAGTAGAAGTGTTTGATTTTTGTCATTTACAAGATGGAAGATGACAAAAGCGACCCAAAGCAATACTACAACAAAGACTACCTGGGAAGAAGTTCAAACGAAGATTGTGTCATTCTCAAGAACTCTTGAAATTTCACAGCATCTTGAGCAAAATATCAGGAAACAAGTGGTGGAACTCTCACCACATGTTAATCTAGCTGGACCTATAGGATGTCAATGTTTATGGAATCTATGCTTAGAGCCCTTCTCCTTCTTTCTCTAACCATACCCATAAAAAGGCTCGCCTCCTCTTTTTCTTGCAAGACGTCATCATTCCCCCTTCATTCATCAGGTTCAACAGTGCCGAGCCTAGGGATCTCACACACACACACACACATGGGCTGGTCGGGTCGTTTCCGAACAGTCGGTCTGTTTTGGTTGGACACGGGGCGTAAGCCGGCGAAAGGAGAGAGGCCTGGCCAACTGACACTAAACCGACGCATTATATAAACTAGTAACTGCCCCATTCTTCGAATGGTAAAAAACAAAGCTCACCACTCCAGACCGAAAGGAATCAGCACACAGACATTGATGTCGAGACACTTTGGGTCATCCACATAAAATCGGCGATCAATAGATAGGATAGTATTACAGTGGTACACAGTGAACAGTATGCGCACCGAGCATTTTTTATGGGCTCATGTGTCCGTAAAAAATGATCTAAATATTTACGCACAGTTTTCTTGGTATGAATGAATGGGAATCACCTCATCTGTATATAAACACTATACTCGGTATATCACTATCAAAGTTTTCTTGGCGTGGCTGGATCGTGAACTCTGGTTTACATTTCCGGTAAGAGGCGGAAATGACGAAATTGGCGGGGAAGTACATTATCACGTCGTATTCGCAATCATGAATTGATAACCGATAATTATAACTGAATTTCTGGGAAAAGTAAAGAGTTTCGGGAAAAAATGAGCTCGACACGCACAGGCTTAATAAATTTTACATACGTGTGCCAAGTTTCATTTCTCTACGTTGCGTAGTAAAAAAGACTTTGCGGTCGCAAAGTTGGGCCCAAGCTCCATTATATGATGATACAATGTAATATACATTTGACTCGGTGTGCCGTCAGCCCTATCACCTTAGAAGCAAGGTTTTTTTTAGTTATATCTTTACATAGTTAGTAAGCTACAAGTGAATAGTGGACACACCTCAGCATCTTCTCTTGTCGATTTTGTAATTGGACCATGATCCTTTTGTTAGAGTGAACGTAAGAACCACCTCATATTACTACTAACGTGAGAGATTTTGAAAAATTCTTATTCCTTTGAATGCCATCATCATTGATTTACATACCTTTGTTAATGTTGTTGTTTTTGTGGCCTATAAGCCAAAAAGTGAAAGCACTTTCCAGAAAATTAAAATGTTTCATTATTTCTCACACTATTTAATAAAAATAGCTCTCTGAAAGTCCTCACTTCCTGTCTCAACGCGAAAACAGCTAAAAAACAAAGCACCTCAATTTAAGAGGACAATATTAAAAACCCAGAGCGTTTCAGGCAAGGCTGGGCCTGTATGGGTGGGTTGGGGGTGGGGAGGGAGGGAGAAGACCGAGATCTTTGAAATTTTGGAAACGAATGATACAGTTTGTTTCTATGAAGGAGGAAACTGTGGCAGAGATCACTATTCCTCCGGAGTTCCCAAGGGAGAGAACAGTGAAAATGAGTCAGAGGTCAGACAAAGACCGTTCATCACCGTGATCCCCGTAGGAAACGCCTTCATTACGATAAACTGATCAGCTGAGACTTTTCCCATAGATTTGCAATCAGTCTTTCAACTTCATCTTTCCATAGTTTTCTTATTGGTAATGACATGCCGAGTTCAGCACTGTGGACAGGGCACGTCATGGCATATCATGCCCTAAAACTATATGGTACTATAAGAGCTGAAGCTCACGAGAGAGCGAGCTCGTCAGGTTAAGAGAGAATCCCTATCAAATAACTGTTTCAGCCCTTTTCCCTCGTTACCACCATCTTTGGGGACCGGGGTCAGATATATATGTCATGCTCTCCTGGGGTGGCGTTTGTAGTGGCTTTTGTCAGGGGGAACGTACTCTAATAGCAACAGCCATTTGCATTTGAGCCTCACAGAATCCTGGTCACACTTGGCAGCTTTCTGCCAGGGATACCAATTGTTTCTTTCCTAATTTGTGTGATCGTCTCTTCTAAATTACCTTATATCATTACCAGTTAGTTATTCTGAAATGTTTCATCAGATAGAGAAGATGAGAGTGGAGTCTGAATTGCCTATCGGGAAAAGAACGTCAAAAGAAAAGCCGAAACCTGGAGAGACCGGACGCTCAGACAGTGAATCAGAGAAAATATGAGGCGTTTAGGGAAGAGTATCTAAAAATGTGTTCAGAAAGCTGGAGTGACAGGAGAAAGAAGAAAAGTGCCTCAGGAGGGGCGAGTTAACTCGCGACCTCTGCTACGGCTCCATCCGCCTTGCCTGGGATAGTAAAACCAACCTGGACAATCACGCCCCCCCCCCCACCACTCCCGAGTATTCGTGCACTAGGCAGAGACCCCAAACCATTATATTATTTTGTTGGTGTGATCTAGTTACCCCACTGAAGCTCAACGTAAAGGTAACCCGGCTCATTATGGCTTTGCAAAGTACACCTGGATTTTTTAAATATAAAATAAGTACTTTTTCCTGGAGATCATCTCTTTGTCCTCACTCGTTTTGAAAATGAAACAAAATAGATTAAGGACGTCAGCTATGAGATTATAATTACTATGGTAAGGAAATACCTTGGGTTATTATCTACATGGCTAACCCGATTCATGTTCTTCATACTCATGTTTCATATTAATAAGCCAAAACACGTCAAGGACTTTATACCGTATGACAGTATGACCGAATTAATCCCAGAAATAGTGTATATAAACTTCTCTCCTACGCGGAACTATGCCTAGTTACCTAATACTGTCAGTTTATCGGTCAAAAAGAGTATAAGATCAATTTCTGGAGATGTTTTCCTGTCCCTTTTAGTAGCAATAAATGTCAAGTCTCCCTTTATTGATTGGTTCGAAACAAGGAACACGTATTATTCCTCTGATTCTTGGCGCCATGTTACTTTGTTCTACTAGGAAGTTCTCTTTTTTCTGATGTTTTCTGTTCGGGTTGTCAAAGAGATTGATGAAAGGTGTGATGATGACATTGATTCAAGCTTAGCCCTGCTGCTATGAAAAGCCAGTTTATCTTGAGAAGTCGTGCCCAACTCAATGCAAAGCTGGTAAAATAAGCCTAGGCCAATTTGGAAATACAGTAATGCCCTTCTCCCCCTCACCCCCACCCCCCCCCCCACACACAACCAATTTCAAACTGCTAATTAGGCATTTTTTTAAATGAGCGGAAAATGTATTTATCAACACGTGTATTTTATCTACGTTAATGTCTTTTTTTTTTTCTTAATAAATCATCTTAATCATGTTAATTTATTCTTTAAATCCCATTTGGGAAATGTCCCTTAGTGTCATTGCAGCCCAGTTACAAACCCTAGCAGAAACGTTGTCGCCACAATGCAGGCCCAGGCGGTGGGCTTTTTTATGGGGGGGGGGGCGGAGGGAGTGGTAGGGATAAATTTTATTTAATTTTGCCTCACAGCGGCCTGTTCGGCCTGCTGTTTTCGATTTCCAACTACCAAGGTATCTTTGACGTGCGCACTGTGCACACGGGCCGTCCGAGTTTTTCGTCCTTATCCAAGAAGACTAGGTGCTCGATCCTACCTCCCATAGGATCAGGGACAGGAAAATATGAGCACCTTACCTCCTGGACCACCGTGTCCCTACCGTGTTATTTTTGTGTTTAAGATTCCCCCATAGACTATTTTATTCTTTATTCTTTAACAGTGGGGGAAGTATTTCCCCTCAAAATTCCCATGCCAACTGACTCTCCCCACCCACCCCTTATTCTGTTTTAGCATCATCGTATCAGGGATAGACAAACGTGCGATTTAACATTTTCGGGGGGGGGGGAGGGGGGGGGGATTTTTACTTTCTGTCCGGCATATTGTGTGAAATTCGTGCATGCTAATAATTTGTAAAATGTAACAAAATAATGATTCCCAGAAAAAGGAGTCAAATTTATTTCCAGGCGTGTTTAATGGTTCCAGGAACATTGTCCATGCAAATGAACGAAAACAAACATACAAACATACATACCTGGAAATAGCATGAAAGAAGAGAGAGAAAATGCACACACACTCATCACACCTACCCATCCGCTCACATACACAGAATCTCCCTTTATCCGGAAAAAAACGTGTCAGTATGAACATTTTACAGTACAATTTGAAGACGGATGTATTTCTGTGTCATTTGGAAGTTCAGAAATCTTTTTTTTTTTATTTCAGCGTTTAATATTTTGTTTCACAGACAGCATAATGTTCCCTGCTGAGAGTATTTACATTGTTTGCAACAGTACCCAAACGTCCTGAACCACTTCCTCCATCCCCCGATCACCCCCCCCCCCCCGGGCCTTCCCCATCTTTTCTTTCTAAAAAAAAAAATGGGGACTTAGTGACTATGATAATTATATATATATATAAAAGCTACCACAAAGCTTTTAGGCAGATCGATTTTAATGCAATGAAATGTTTACAAATTTTGTTCGACTTTGAACTTGTAGGGGCTATCCATAAATTGCTTACGCTCGACGTGAAGGGGGCTAAGCCCCCCCGCCCCACCCCCACCCCCACCCGCCCCCCTCCCTCCGAGTATGAAAATTGTACATGGAATCATTGGGTTGGGTGGAAAGCAAGCGTATGTAGGAGATTCAGTTATGACAATTTAATAAACGCTTTCGTTTTATTTACTTTCTTTCAACAACAGCCAGAACAGAAAAAAAAACGCGGGATTAGATAATATAGAAATCTAATATTGTAGGCAGTGTGTGTATGAAACAGTCAAGTAGGCTATGCAAAGTGCCACTTAATCCCCAAGGGCGATATAATCGTGTTGTCAAGGATTTTTTAACTGTAAATATATATAACTTTACTAGCTGAGGTCCCCGGCCCGGCCCGGCCCTGCCCGGCCCGGGATAAATCGGTTTGATTGGTTTCAGTTCTGGGTGGTTATTATGGACCTGCTTCATCTGGCCTGTTCCTATTTCTTTATTTTATTTTTGTTTGTTTGGTTTTAAATAAGTCTTATTGCTCTGCCTTTGTGAGTTGACACCCTGCGCATCCCGTACAACAGCATGATTTGCGCACGGGTTAATGTGTTTGATAGTGAATGTCACGAGTGGAGTGAGTGCAATTAAGGGGATTGCTACAGAGCGGGTGTAGAGTAAGAAGGGCTCACGGTAGGCAAGTCAGTTAAGCGTGCTGTTGTGAGTAGTGGGGGGGGGGGGGTCTGAATGAGGCGAAAGCGCTGTATTTACTATCAATGCAAGTTAGAAGGCCCTACGGAACGGACCTGTGAATAAGAGCCCATCGGGCGGACATAAGGGGAACAGTCGAGAAGACTAGTGAGAGAGTCTTCCCAGTGATGACTGGTATGTAGAACGTTGATTGATTATTATGATTGATGTATTATATTATATTCGTCTATTACCATGATGTAAATAAGTATATGTGAGGAATGTGGAAGTCCTTGATATTGGATATAGCAATGTGCGCCATGAGCGATAGATGAAAGTGAGTTCATGGATTTGTAGCGCGAGTGAGTAGTGTGTACTCCGATGGAGGTGTGTTACCGTAAGATGTGTGGTGAGTGAAAGGTGAACTAGTGTGTGTACGCTTCATGGGTTGTAAGGAGAGGTGGAGTGAATAGAAATGGTAGGGTATTATACCAATGTAATGTTATTCTTGTAGGTGTCGAGGACGGGCCGCAGAGCCACCTCGATGAGCACAGGGGATGGCCAGCATAGGGCCGGAGGCCACACATAGGCCAGAAGTGAGGCTGTCAGTGCAGGACAGTAGAGGCACATAAAGTCGTGGCAGTCAGGCCACGGACGGGGACGTAGATATGAGCGTGAATGTGATAATGCACTATTGCCATGTTGAGGGGAGAATGTACTATTGAAATGATAATGTCTATTGAAATGATAATGTGTTATTGCCCTGTTGAGGTGCTAGGGGAGTGCTAAGGTGTATGACAATAGGAAGGTGATATTGAGAGACTGCGGTGCCAGTGAATTATTAATGTGCTATTAAGACCCTGAGGGGAGAGGCTGAGGCCGAAGTGCCTTTAGGAGTAACTACCGGATTGTGGATCCGAGGGAGAGTGCGTGTGAGAATAAGGCCGTTGTACGGCAGTTGATTTCAATAATATAATGTATGTAATTGCGCTATTATCTGTATAATTATGTTTAATAAATGTGTGAGTCTGATGGATTGTTCTGTTAAGTGTTAAACTTGTTTGTTCGTGATTGTTGTCCTGTCATAAACTATTACATCTCCCAGTCTGGGATTTGTGACAGTGAACACATCGCAGGAAGTGATAGCGAAACCTTAAAATGGCGAACCATGACTCGAAATAGATCTAAATGATGGCGAAACAATAAATTTCCAATAAAAAGAACTACACCGATTTGAGACTTCTATTAAAAACTGTGCACCCTTGCATCCATTCTGATGCACCATATAAAATTTGAAGTCTGAGTGTTGAGTGGTTCAGAAGCCTTTTGCAACGAAAAATCTCAAGTCCACAAATATATATAGTATAGATAAACGTGGATATTTGAAGCTGAAAGCCCCAACGAAGTATGCCTCTCTCGGTGGCTGATTTCATTAGCTTTGGCAGGCAACATAGCTTTGAAAAATTAAATCACAACCATTTAATTTGGTTGAAGACAGTAAATTTTTGTATTTGTATTTTGTAAACTTCTTTAATCCCATCTGGGAAATTTGCCTTCGCGTCATTCCAGCCCAATTACAACTTGAACAGTCACCTCGTCACCACAGTGCGGCGCCGAACGGCACACGGACCCTCTGAGTTTATCGTCCTTATCCGAGAAGTCTAGATGCTCGATCCTACCTCCCATAGATAGGGTCAGGGACAGGAAAATATGAGAAAAATCCGAAAATGCCAATATGCCTGCACCGACCACGTTCGAACCCGGTACCTCCAGCATAAGAGGCGAGCACCTTGCCTCTAGACCACTGTGTCCCCTTGGAGTAAATATTTTTTGGATATATTGGAGTATACTATTTGGATTTAAAGTTGAGCTGGAAACCTCAACGAAGTATACCTTTCTCGATGGCTGATTTCATTAGCTCTGGCATCATAGCGTTAAAAAATTAAACCATAGCCATTTAATTGGTTGAAGACACAGTAATGGGGTTAAAGTTCATAACATCATCATCTTATCATGGCCAGTCGCACATCTAATGGACGTCCGTTCGTCACAGGGGACGCAGCATTTGGGGAGGGGGGGGGGGATGTTGAAAAGCCAAGCATATTATTATGAAGAGCGTACTTAAGGGGCTGCTGGAGGGGGGGGGGGGGTCTGGCAAAAATGTGAGGATGTGTGAGAAAGGGGGGGGGGGGGTCTCATGGAAAAGTGATATCACACCTTTTAGCCTACTTCAGTGTATTAGAAATAGATTGAAAACTAAGATTTTATAAACATTTCAAACTAACTTTCATTTGCCCTCGTGTAAGTATATCTAGAATCTAGGTTGTTTGTGTAGTTGTTGTATGTCAATTTCCATTTGCATACCTACAGTACAGCTATTTCTTTTTCTTCTTTAATACATTCCATGCTCCCCATTGCCTACAAGTCTAGATTAGATCTAGATCTTTCCTTCCAGATTATCACAAATCCCTAGGCAATTAGAGAGTTCATCATATACTTATAGTTATATAGGCCTATATAGACTATGGCAAAATCCTGTTGTATGTTGTGATTTCTTAGGAATTTGTTTTTAAAGATATAGATCTAGCAAAATGTCTAGGTAGTAGGTGGGCCCAAAAAAGTGTTGGCACTCTGTTTCTTTTACAACTAAATATAGTTGAAATCATGCGCGGGCCATTTGTGTATTAGATGAATAAATTTTTTGTATTTCTTGTATTTTGTCAGCTTTTGCCTATTGTCTCTAAATAAATTGTCTCAGCTATTTCTATGCCAAATATGCCTTTGTATCTTTAATTTATCAATGCATTTTACTATTTTGAAGTAGTCTCTAACATTTAACGTATAATGTCTTATATATTGTCAAATGTGTGATATCACAGGGGGGGGGGGGGGGGGGGGGGGAAGGGAGGGGGGGGGTCTAGCAAAAATGTGAGGAAGTGTGAGAAGGGGGGGGGGGGTCTGAAAATCCCCCCCAAAAGTGTGATATCATATTTGAACAGCCAGTAAGAGGTATGGAGTTGAAGATTTACAGCACTATCGTTTTTGCCCTCCGGCATTCCTCTCAGTGTGACATTATATAGCTAGATGTGTCCCTTTTTTTTTTTTTTTCACTACAGTTCCATGTCATGTTTCTTCATGTACCAGTACGCCTGTTATTGACATAATGATGTTTATGTCTTGTATTGTAATGTGTTAGATGTGTGGGGTACCATTTATGTGCTCTTAGACTTTCTGCGAAAGCGAATTTTCCCTTATGGGGTGATAAATATTTAGTTCATATTATATCTTATCTTAAAATAACGCCAAACTCGAGTTTGTGTATTTTATGGGCGCCCCCTTATGTTATTATAGACAGCATGATATTGTCAGACGGGCTGAGAGATTTTCACTGTTAACGACAATAGCGGCAACAAAAGAGCTGAGAGTTCTCGACAAGTCTGAGTGTCATCATATCTTCATTACTGCTGAGGTATTCGATACATTAAGTACTCGATTTTATCGAAAGCTGACCTGTCGCGATCTTAATTCTTGCTTGTTCGAATTCGACTTTTTGCACAATTGAGAAATTCGACGTTATAACGTATGCGAATTTGGTATTATGATAAGGAGTTAGAATAAATTAGAACCGTGCCATAGCTTGATTAGTGTCGAAGTGTGTATTTTACATACTAAGAAGATTGGCACCTTGTCTAGTGCGAATTCGCCCAGCATTTAAAGCACTGTGTGGAAATGCTTCTGAGGTATTCGAAGCAGTGACAAATATTCGAGTAATGATTAAATAAAATAATCGATATGTGTCGGACTAATACAATCTGCTAATCGATTCAGCACTCCTTTCCACTACAGTGGTTAAGTTTGTCTGAGGCGACTCGAGGGGCTTGGGTGGGGTGAGGTGGGGGGAGGAGATTGGGTTGACAGAGAAAGGGATCATGTGTGGAGGTCATAGAGGAATCAATCTCAGTTAGCAGCTACTAAGAGTCTTGGGGGGTTCCTTTGGGAGACGCCTTAATGTTGTAGACAGACAATCGCTCTCATGGCTGTCTGGGGGGGGGGGGGGGGGGATGGCAGGGGGAGAGGAGAGAAGAGGGGCTGGGAGAGAAATACTCAATGAGTTTGTGGGCCATAATTATGGTCTTTTTTTTTTAATTTGTTTTATTTTGTATTTTAGAGGAGGTGGACATTATGTTTTAGGTGGTTGGTCATTAAAAAACATTTTGGTTGGTGACTTGGCCATTATAGCTTTCCCTGAAATGGGCCATAATTTGGTAACAAAATTCATATTGCATTTTGGCTACACGACCCGGTTAGATGGTATAACTTTATCGTTCCGGGGAGGAATTCGTGTATTTTTGCCAAGGGTTTTTTTAACTGCAAGTGGTCCCAGGGCTGTCTTAACATCGTGATGGTCCCTGGGAAGATTCTTTTGTGATGCCCGGGATTTTCTTGCCCTTCAAAAGCCAATGTAAATTAGCAAGCATGCCCGACCTCCCCCCCCCCCCAACTGTCAACCCCCTCCCCTCCTTAGCCCAGTGTGCGCATGCGGTAAGACGGCTTTGAGTGACCCCCGGGCTCCAGAAAAAAGAAATGTTAATTATTCCAAACTTTTAATTTTCAATTCCGTCCACGTTTAGCATCTTATATGTTTATCTTACACTCTTTACACAATTTGTATTCTACCACTTTTGGTGCGTTTATTGTATCATTTTGTTTTTCTTTTGAACGATCCATCTGTGTTTCTGATTCGATGTTTATTCAATGATTGTAAATCGAGCGTAGCAGGGGAAAACTATCCTGAACGTTTTTCAAAGAAATATACAGAAATAGCATTGTGATCACCGCCATCCATTTCTCCCAAACAGTCGTAAACAGGTTGGTTGGTGAAAATAGCTCTAATCAGCTGTAAAAGCTTCGCTCAAAAATGGATTATTTTTGTGTTTTCGACTGAAGTATCGATCTGAGCAGGGCAAAATAAAAGGTTGTCGAGTTTCGCAATTGTTTTGATGTTGGTGTCCGTCAACACAATTCTGAAACACGAAGCTTGTTTAAAAAAAGGAATGAGATGTCTGGGTCCCCTTTGTGCGCACAAAACCTAGTGAGAATGAACTTTTTTTTTTTTAAATACGTATCGGACTTCTAAAAAAAATTAAAGAAGTGGGGATATACGTACTACTAAAATCAATATGCATAGTGCGCCAAAAAAAAAAAAAAAATTAAAAAAACATTAATAATTTAACACTGTGCAAACTGTTTAATGTCAACATGTTCCCATCTTAAATAACAACATATTGAATGTTTACAGCGCTCAATGTCTGCATTAAGTATCCGCAGCTGAACAACGATGACCTAATATACCGTTTGTGGTGAACACGAACGAAAGGCTTTTTCTCTTTGGTTTTCGTGCTGAATGGTTTGCAGTTTCGCACCGTTCTTGATGATACTTTGGCAAAGTTTCTCCGTTTATTGTAGTCACATAATGGCAGCATTTTTGACATCGGAAGAGCTACGGTTCTGGCGATTTGTTGCAAACATTTATTACTGTTAAGCTTGAACGGTTGAGCTGCGATCTGAAAAATGATAATGAATAATATATACTGTCTCATCTAGGCAATGTTCATAATCCAAGGATAATGGTGTTAATAAAATCGCCGCATTCCATAGGGGACTTTAGTGATGATAAAACTATAATAGGCAGCAAATTGGAGCAACGTTTAAAAAAATGTATAACTCAAGGGCCAGTACGTACACAGGTTAGGTCAAGGGAGATAACATCTTATAAAATTGTGTGATCTTGTATCAAGTATTATTTCCCTTGATTTTGACTTATAATTAAAAAAAAAATAATAATTATTATAATAATTATAAAACAACGAAATAAGACAAGGATCATTAAATATAAATGAAATGTTTCTTTCTCTGTAACGATTAAATTCCTGTGCAGTTTCTTTAACTGGAACTTGTAACACGAACATACGGAGAGTCAATGCTGTGAATCTGCAAAATGGTAAAGTATAATAATATATATTTTGAAGTATAAAATTACACAACAGGAAATAAGACAACTTACAATGGTTGTCTGTCTTTGTATCAGTTCCTAGGCATTACTGACTGTTCACACTGGAGATGCTGGGATAACGTTTTAAGCACAGTGGCAGAGGAATGCAGTTCACTTATGAAAGGGAGTGAAGGACTCAGAATTTTGTAGTTTCCCTCATGATACAATATTAATGTTTGTTATAATGACTGTCTCAAAACTGTGCGACGCGAAGCAATGAAACTGGGATTCTAAAATTTAATTTTAGTCTTTGCGGTCTTTAATTCTGTAGAAACTCCAAAAATAGCAAATTAAAATGAAAAGAAAAACACACACGCACCATACAGCTAAACAAAAACGAAACAAAAAAAAAAACAAAAAAATCCAAGACAGGTCATAATAAATTTCTTCTGGTAGTAATTAGAGTACACAGGAAATGTTTGGCAGGTTTGATTGAGAGCCCGTTTTAAACACTATTTTTTAAAAAAAAATGTTTTTCTTATCCACTCACAGCCGGTATCGCGATCAAGGGTGCTCCGGGCGAAACCAGACAGCATTCGCGACTTTTAAATAGAGACAGAGAAACAAAAAAATAGGGCTGGGCGACATCAACTCTTTCTTAGTGTCGCGGCGCCAGGTTCAAACACTAACTTTTCGCTGGACTCGACACCGGCACCGACTCCAGTGACATTAGGGCCTTCTGATGATCCTTAAAGTAACAAGTTCCGACACTAGCGTCGACTCCGATCCCGATACCGGCCTTATGAGTGACGTCAGTGCCCTAACACTAGTGTCAACCCTGAGACTGACCCCCCCCCCCCCGACCCTTTGCGTAATGCATGGACGAATGGTCAAGTTTCCGATCTTTGGCTGTCTCCCTTCCAGATTAGGGGGACGAGTACTGCACCGTCGGTGGAAAGCAGAAATTATTGTCTAAATGTTTTAATTCAGTTTAATGCATGTTTTCACGTATTATATACATTCTATGTAATAAATTTATTTAAACATAATAAGGGAAAGAAAAGTAGAGAGCCGCCACAGTGTCGGCATTGCTGCCGATATCGTATTCTGGTGTCGGGGTCACAAGATGACGGCTTTTACCGCAGGAGTCGACACTATAGTCGGAACCGTACCCGGCACCACAAAAAATGCGGCATTTGGGTTTGGTCATAATATCTAATCTGTAAGTAGCATTTTTCCGCGGTGGGATAGTTCTGTCATTTTCGATACCAGCGTAATCCGGTTGACCTATGACATAGAGTGGTTTGCCAGTTTGATGTCTGATAACCTCGTGGACTGAGGCTTGGATGAGGCATGAATCGGATCAAAATTCAAAGGGAAAGGACAATAAATAAAAAGGAGAGAGGCAGATTTTTCAGGTAACAAACAGCAATCACTAATCCACTTAAAACATCCATAATACTAGTTTTTTTCCCAACATTAAACGAACAACAACAAAAAAATTACTAATTTTTAAAATGCTTTTTTTTTTTTTTTGCAGTCTGTCATAAAAATCTCCAGTTTCAATAATGCAATAGATAAGAACAGAAACCAAGGAAAGAAAATAATGGATTTCAAGTTCTTAGGTGGATAGGTATATGAATGCATGGGGTAGGTGCATGAAATAAGATCAAATAAAACAAGATATGACTTTATTATCCGGTTTCCGGGAAATCTGTTGTCACAGCATCATTAACAGTACAAATACAATATTTGAGACCTACAGGTCTTTAGCGCACATCGTACACAGGCACACTGCTCACGCAGCATTACCAACAAGTAAGAACTTTGCTCACACACGGGCACTGTATGAACAATCCATTACGAAAAACTAACAACAGCATATTCCATCGGGAAACACTGCTACTTCGAATTGCGGATGGCAAAAAAGATCGTCTATAGCGCTCTGTTTGTTTTCAAATACAGTATTCTTCCACTTTTTGGGATCGGACTGTCTGATGGAACAAGGGGTGGGAGCAATCGTGGAATAACAATAATGATAATAAAGTCACGGCATAACGGATACATTTCAAGATGTTCTGATAGATCGATAGCAGTACAATTAGACCTGTATTCAGTCATTACTATACATTTCAAAACTTGCCAAAGCTTGACACCAGTTATCGACTAAGCCGCAAATTGTATAAACTTAAAAAGTTTCATCAAGTTACAATAATTTTTTACTCGGATCATAGCATGGCCATTGATAAGTATCAAAATACTAAGGCGGCTATTTTGTATTCATTTTGTCACCACATGGTGTCCTCTATTTTGGCTTTTGTTTGACTGCCTTTCAGTAGCGTTCAATTCGGCACTTTTCTCTAAAAGCAACAGCATGCATGCTCACAAATGCGCTTGGGAGACTGCATTTGAGAGATAGTTTGAGTTCGGGCTTAATGACATTGAAAGAGAGAGAGAGCGAGAGGGGGGTACCCTGGAGGTGTGGTGAAGGCCAGAAAAGTAGGTTTCTCCAGGTCAAACCCGTGAGCCTCAGTATGAATCTATTGTGTTTTAAAGAGGCTTCCCAAAGTAAAAACTTGGATATTGTAGGTATGATTAATATTGCCCGGAGACGACAACGCAGATTGATACAGCCCTCGTTGAGTACTTAAATGTTGCTGTTTATTAGCAATCATCCTGAAATGGAATGAAAGGACACGTTCACATGACACCTATTATTACCTAAGCTACTTCCCCCACACCCTTGAAATCTGACCTATGCTATCATTGAAAAGTTCTGTACGATAAGTGACGTTTCATACACAGGATACCCAACGTCTCAAGCCGTAAGAGCAAACAGAATGTACAAAGTTACCTTTAAATTCAATTTCAAACTATGAGATTGCGTGACTCAGGGGCTTCGCGTAAAGGTCCCACTCTGAAAAAAGTGTGTGTGTGTGTGTGTGTGTGTGTGTGTGTGAGGGGGTGATGGGGAGAGATTACCCTCAGAATATGAAATATCTCTGCACTGGGGAAAAAGCGGGGATTCTGATGAGAGAGGTAAAAGAAAAAAAAGGGGGGGAAGGGGGAGGGGGGGGGGGGAGAGAAGACACTGGAAATACCATGAGGTGGGTGAAAAGGCGTATTAACTCTGAAGGGTAAAGGACCGCAGCACCAAGGCTTTATCAGGGACATCCGCCGCCCTAATGGCTATACACTCTTGGGGGGAAAGGGGCAGTGGTTAGGCCAGGCGTATGAAAAACAGAATATTATTATGGAGATATGGAAAAAGGGTATTGGGGTGGCAACACTTTATAAATGGAGAAGCACGATATCGAAAATTACCCAATGTATCCATGCGTTAAGAAGCCTCCGAGGAAAAAACCCTTTGAGAAAAAAAAATTGGAAGGTATGGAGAGAGGTGAACTTTGAGGAGGGCACTCCTTTTTTTTTCCAGTTAAATCAATCTGTATAGTACACGGACACATAGGCCCATGTAATCTCTAGGCCCTTGCATTTGTAGTTGCGATACCTCAAAATCACGACCACTTGACTCGTCCAGTTATCAACCATTTCTTTTTTTTGTTGATGTTCAAGAAACTCGATCTCCAGGCAGGGCAACATCCTGTCTCCGTGTTGGTTGTTACCGGGCTCCTGGATCCGCAGTATTTGCCGTTAGTGGCATGTCTACAGTTGGAAAATGAAAGCCGGGGGCATCACCCTAGTGATACTCTTGACTCTTCGCTAGCACTCTCAGCAAAAGAAAAAAAAGGCCGGTTGGGTCTGGAGGAGGAGGGTTGGTGGTGGTGGTTTTGGGGGGGGGGGGGGGATTCGGGGACAGCGAAACTGAAAGTAGCTAGGAAGTCTAGGATGTGGACGTATAATTTGTTTTTGAATAAGAAAGGGAAGAGAGCTAAGCAAAGAGCGGAAGATAATAATTGTTTGACTAAATGTCCAACAAGCACTTTGCCGGGTGCGGCTTCGAAGGCCGATTTCGAGCGCTCAGTGCGTGTCACGTTATCTGACATTGCACCAAAGTATGGCAAATACAAGTAGTCCTCCTGTTTCTTCCTAATCACACTCTTAGTAAGGGGCTGTGCATGAAGTACGTACTCGACTTTGGCGGCTTCCTGCCCCCCCCCCCTCTCATCTCAGTCTCCCCCCTTGTACACTTTTCATACGCGTGACTTCAACTTCATCTGCCGCAAAGTCGTGCACGCGTCTTCGAGATTACTGCAATAAGAGCGCCACTGCAAACGCAACAAACACGCATGAGTACGCCAATCCTAATGATATAGCCACATTATAGTCCGTGCTAAATACATGCTACTTAGTTTCAGAATATCAGGACTTTATGACGGACTTCCAACATTCAATGCAAGTATGAGAGCCACTGACCTACAGGAATGAAAGGGGATGTGGACACAGGCGAAACACGCGCATATTGTGGAGTGGATGGAAACATGAGGCTAAGACACGAGTGCATATGGTCAACAAGCCGCATGTGAACGCCTAACCTTAGAAACGTTGTCTACATTGATCTTTTACCTTATTTCCAAATTATAACAACTTATTTCCTGAAAAGTTATAAATAAAATTGAAGCGTTCAGTTTATGGCTGTAACATAGGAAGGTACACATGCTTCACAGACCCACCCACCCCCCCCCCCATACACACACACACGTAGTGTATCAGCGAGCATCCCTAAGTAAATCCGACGCATTAAATTGACATGTTTGTACATGGGAATGAAATCACATTATTCCTACAGTAGCTGTTTACAAACATTATGCCTATGTCAGTCTGATGTAGGGACCCCTCCCCCCCCCCCCGCCCCCACAGTAGTCTTTCCAACTTTACTAAATTCCTATATATATAATTATATCAATCTATATCAAATTGGCGTAGGGATTCTGACAGGGCACGTTGTTGTCGCGATGTGGGTTAGATGGGGAGAATTCGACTGACACTCTTTCGAGGTCCGCTCCCACAATCGACGAACACACAAAAAAAATTCTTGCACTCTAAAAACTAAATAAATCAATTGCTTTGATTTTTAGCAGAACTGTAGGGCAGTTTAATTACAGGAATTAATGTAACAAATATAATTATAAATATAAATATCAATTCAAAGGCAACTGAATTTAACTAATGAAACTACAGCTTTCTATAAAGACTAACTTATTCACTCTAACTACTTGCAGGTCATATGAGTTAGATGCCAAATAGAATCCGCGCACGTGGCGACGGATATAACAGTTTAAATTCTATTAATTCAATGAGACATGTTATGATATGGACATTTCCTCTAGACACGCCATGGAGAATGCTTGTACAACCATGCGTTGTCCGGCGGTAGCTCTGAAACTGTCTTCAAAAGTAAGTAGAACGGTTCACTTTCATCATTACAAATTAGTATGAACTCTCACCATTAGGCCCTCACTGGGAGTGAGAGCGCTGGATGTAAACGCTGTGGGTTCATATCAAACCAAGTAGCTCAGGCTCTGGAGCTTTAAAATCATGGCGCTCCTCACAATATGGACTGCTCAACTGCGTCTCTATGTCTCTCATCTGGCTGAGGACTATCGCCGTCCACCTCGTAAATGGATTGTCTACATGTGGCCTCTATCTAAGCTGTGCACGGGTTTAAATACTAAAGCTATGTCTCGACCTTCCGTCCAGATTCATACATTTGATTGGTGCAGTCGCTTCAGCTCAGCCTGCAATATTAATTTATGCTTGTCATGGCCTTGCGCCAAAATCAAGGTCAATTTTACGGTCAAGACAAAATTTAAAATGCGAAACATTAACTACTAAAATCTTCAAACCCCGTGCTTTCTACTCTTATGCACGAATTGCCGAACGCCAACTAGCGTCTAAATAAACTACCTTTATTCGCCCCTTATCTATGTTAATCAAAATCACGGGGTCGAGAACTGCTCTGTCATTCCTAGCTATACATTTATTCTGTCTCGCCCCTCCTTCTCTCCATCCATCAGAAAAAAGGTGTTTCAAAACAAACTGTTCACGAGAACAGCTCAAGGACAAATTACGCTGGTTATATAATCAACAAGATCGTAAAAATTAACTCACTGACGTCGTGACCTAGCACGGCATTTATGATCCTAATGTGATCATGATACACGTTCTCTATGTGAAGACCTTCATGCGCCAGTAGACTCGGTCTGATTCAATGTGTCTGGCCTATTGCATTATACTTGTCCTCATTATCTGAACATAAATGATAGATTATATCCCAATGTCAGCATTGTTGCCCTTACTTCACTGGCCAAAAAAGTAGAACTCTTCTGGGTGAAAGAAGACGGTAATGTTCTGAACCTGGCGAAACGCAAAAATGAGCTGGAAAAAAAATAATCTATCTGTCTGTCTGCCTGCCTGTGCGTCCATAATTTATTCGTTCATCCACCCACCTATCCATCAATCCATCCATCCACCCACCCACCATCCATGCACCCCATATATCTGTACATCTCTCTGTCGATCTTCGCTGCTTCAATGAATCTGTGAATTTATAATCAGATTGTCAGGCATCATATTTCTATCTTAACCTCTGATCTACAAGTGTTTTACCCTGGACGCAAAATAAAATTGGTTTTAAATAAAATAGATCTTGAATGATGTGCATTGTTTTAGCTGAACTCCACAGTTAATCAAACCCGCTAAAATTCTGCCTGCAGTGTGATGTCACAAACCTTAGAGTCTTCACTCAGTTACTAAACTTGGATGACTTGGAGATTCCTAAGAAACAATGCGTCATAGCGATAAGATCAGAAGAGCTTTTTTTTACAAGGGTTTACCCCGCGCTTAGAGTTCAACTAGTAGCCACATATCTGTCTCATTTGGTCAGAACTGTGCTAAGCTCTTCCTTGAGCACTTGTGTGCGGCTACAATGCTTAAGACTAAGAAAACGCCCGAAAAGAAGCCCGAAGAGGAGCCCGAAGAGGAGCCCGAAAAGAAGCCCGAAAAGAAGCCCGAAGTCTCGTAAGTATTCCACAGTAAGTAACGTAATGATCGGTGGATTTCAAACCGTCTTCAGTCACGTACTTTTGCTTTGATAATTTTGATGGTTTAGATTACTATTGCCTTGTCAGTGAAAGTGGTGAGCTCTTTTTTTTTCACAAGTTAATGAATCGATATCATTAACTGTTTTGAAATTATAAGCAGAAACGTTCTCACCACATCAAAAGAATGACAAAAGCGACAAAAACTGTGAAAAGTCCACCTGTAAAATGAGAAAATTGTGAAAAGGACAGACAAAAACTGTGAAACGTCCACCTGTAAAATGAGAAAATTGTTGAAAGGACAGAAAAATTGAAACGTCCACCTGTAAAATGAGAAAATTGTTGAAAGGACAGCACGTGAGGTGGACAACGAAACTGTATAAACACGGAATTTCATCACATGGCCAAATTTTCTGCCTACCCGTGGTAAGCAACATGCAAAAAAAATAATAAAACTGATCTGATGCACAAGTTTTGAATTGTCCAATTTTGTTCAAGAAACACTGATATTTCAGGTTTATATGCTTTTCTTGCTTCTGCTCCAGATTCAATGGCACCCAACTTCTAAATGTTTAACCTTTTATATCTAAAAACACCGTTTGAGTAAGAAAAAAAAATGTGACGGGTGTGGCACACAAATAAATTGTTTCTTTAATGGTAGGTCCATCGTGGTGAAGTTTGCTAAGAGTGGATGGTTATAATGGTTGATGTAAAGGAGCAGTACTACACTGAAACAAAATCTAAAATAACGGATTGAGACATTTTGCATATTTATTGTTATCATTATCATTCTCATTGTCATTATTTTTTTTGGGGGGGGGGGGGGGACCTAAATTTTACAGCGTAAACACAGAGCAACAACTTGAGAGGGTTATGGCGACCGACTCACCGATTATTCTGTTTTGTTTTTTTGTTTTTTTAATTCAACTACAAAGAAGAGCCGCACTTGTAATTGCATGCATAAATGTTTAAATATTTTCTTATGATGTTATAATTAGTGGACCTTAGGTTAAACACCACTGCTTGCTGCAGATTAATATTTCAGTCATCAAGTATTTGTTTAACACACCCTCTTGAACAAACTTAACCCAGAAACAATGCACAGACTGTGGATGGAATGAACTGTAGATTCATTATCTTATACAGTTTTTATTCAAATGGGTTTATACAGTGTGCTATAGAATGGAATGTCTTTTTACATATAAATTATTTTTCTCCGCTGGTGATGTGAGATTATATACGTCTTGCTCGTTCAATGCAGATTTCTTTCGGGAAAATAGTGAAGTTCTGAAGAATTGAATTCCACGGAAATATAGCAGGCATTGTGGTGTATGAAGTACAATAGTATTATTCTTAAGTTTTAGTAAGTTTAGTCTAGTGCACATCATTCTGGACAATAACTAATCAGTGGTGAATAGTTTTCGTTAATAAAGACAGAGAAGTGTACTGATTATACTATTTTGTTCACCGCAGTTTTCTTGATACGGGCGTGGCATAATTTTCTGACAACTCTCTTGACTTGTACCGATCTCGATCCTAATGGAGAGAAACTTTTCTTTTTTTCTTCAAACCTATCTATCTATCTATATATTTGTCTGTCTGTCCGTCCCTCCGTCCGTCCGTCCGTCCGTCTGTCTGTCTGTCTGTCTGTCTGTCTGTCTATCCATCTATCTATCTATCTATATATCTACCTATCTATCTATCTATTTATCTATCTGCTGTCTGTCTGTCTGTCTGCCTTCTCATTGTTTTCAATCACTGTTTCGCGTTGAGGCCTCTTCTAAAGTATCGCTCTCTCTCTCTCTCTCACTCTCTCTCTCTCTCTCTCTATCTATCTGTGATTCTATCTCTCTCTCTCTCTCTCCTATCACCCTGTATGCTAATTATGCTTAGCATCAACACCACCTTCACCTCCTTTTTTGTGGGCGAACTGCCATTAAAATGTTGAATGTCCATGATATTTCCTTAATATTCTGACATTTTAAGTGACACTGGCATTTCTCAGAGACTATTCGACTGTTCGATTACAGATTTTGCCTTTTTTTTTTTTTTTTTTGCTTTTTGTATTAAATAATAATAAAAATTAAAACTAAACTTTTAATTCACCACGGTAATTGAAAAGCGTGTGCACACTTCCCAGAACTCCGTCCATGTATGCTTTCCAGGGGGACATACGCGGTGGCCTTGATTCAAGGTGCTCGCCTCTCACGCCGAAAGTATCGAGTTCAAAACCTGGTCGGTGCAAATAATTATGTTGGAATTTTGGGATATTTCTCATATTTTCCTGTCCCTTGTAGGACAGAGCACCTAGTCTTCTCGGGTAAGGACGAAAAATTGAGGGCCCGTGAGCATTGTGCGGACGTTAAAGATGCTTTGGCAGTTGGAAATAAAAAAAAAAAAAAAGCAGCCTAAACAGGCCGCTGCCTGGATAAAATTCTAAAAAAACGGCTCCCTACCACGACAAGAAATTAAAAAAAAAAAATCGAGATGTAAATGCTAAGGGCAGCGAACCTCCGAAAAGAAAGACCTAAACACATGTACGGCTTTCATACTCTTGAAGGACTGGACAAACGTACGCAGCTGAGGCATGGCCACTTTGGCCAGCTAGCCACATAACACTTTTCGATTGCCCCGCGCGGTAAACTGTCGTAACTTTGTTTTCAATAAATTTTCAGGAGAAGCAATAACCTGAATGTCTTTTTTTCTTTATATCAGACTTAAAAGTCGAGGTGTACTCGGATGCCAAATACATGCACCTCAAGTTCTGAAAAGAAAAAAATGTCGAGATACGATAGCTTACCACGCAGCCCTCGAAATCGCCTCTCTGTTGTCACATGGCATGTTTCTGCACCAATCTCATATATTGTGACCCGCTTACAGACTAAGAATCTCTAGCAAACCCCTCCCCAATAAACCCTCCATTTGACCACTGGTCAAACTTTCAAAACAGTGAGCACTAATGTATAAGGGATCAATGCGTGGACGCTTTCAAAGTTTTAAAACATCAAGACCTTATTACGGACATGAATCATTCTCATGGTGGTTATCGAATATATAGTCTATGTGCATATGGGGGAGGGGGGGGGGTGTAACCAGGCTTTAAAATGCACACATGGGGAGGGGGGTGGGGTGGGGAGGGGGAATTGCCAAAATTGACCGTAATTACTTATGGATGGCACCTTTAATTAATACGTGCGAATCCCTGCATACAGCAATTTTCATATTTGCCATTTCTTGTATTCTACGGATCTTCGGTAAAGTACCTTAGGAGTCAACAAATTGCAGCATGTCTTCTTCGGTAATACACGACTGATCCACAAGCATAGATCTGACATTTTACAGCAAGCTTCTCCTTTTCATATTATCTCGCCATTATCAGCCATATTAGGACGACATGGCGCCAAGACAAATTGTATCATAACATTACTTGTGACGGGCGTCCCATGAAACGTATTGCTACCCATTTATCTATGACACCGTGAGCGTTTAACAGTGCCGCTGAGTGCATTTCGAAACTGTGCTCAAAGTTTTTATACACTGATACCGACATCTCTAAATGGTGTTTCGCTATATTACACTGTAAAGTGCCGTAAAGAACCACGATTCTGTTTTTATTCCAGCGCGGGATGGGAGTAATGAAGCACGGAATGGCATGTGGTGGCCATTTAAATGACACCTGAATTAACCAAGAAGAACAAAAAACTATACATAAAATGAATATAAAATAATATTGTTCATAAAAATCTCAGTTTGGAATACTTACGATACATAGTATAGTCTCGTATGTTTTACTTTTTCTCCGGAACATTTGAGATGATTTCAAATTTCATTAATGAAAATCTGCTATGAATCGTTCTCAGTAGAAAACATAAAGTGCAGCAGCCATTTACAACACTTCCGCGAACTGTTTAGTTCCGAACCACAGTAAACCTAAAAACTACTTTTTTGATCCCGCAGTTTTTTGGTTGGTGACGTCAGAATACTGATTTTCATAAAATCCTCAGAGTTGGCTTGTGTTGGTGTGTCTCAGTGACACTAAATGTCACCATCCAACCAGTCGGCTAGTGATTGAAAATGGTCTGATAAAAGATGTATTGTTCTGTGCATTTTAGGGGGTCTGGGCTTATTTTTGAGATGGCATCCCTTTGTCATGGTATATACTTCTAAGGGTAGTAAGGTGTATTTTTCCTTCACAGTACCTGAAACCCTAACAGTTTGTGGATGGCCATCTCAGCAACAATTTAAGATCATGTCTGAACAATTACCGCCAAATGTAACCCAGCCAGGTAGCTTGCAAGAATATAAAACAAAGTAAACAATTCAGGATATCATGCTTAGTTATTTTTAAAATTCCTCGGAACATGCCCCTCTCTCATTGGCTGTTCACCAAAGCACCCAACGCATGCCGCTCTCTCATTGGCTGTTCCCGAAGTATTCAAAGCATGTCGCTCTCTCATTGGCTGTTCCCGAAGCACCCAAAGAATGCTGCTCTCTCACTGACTTTTTACACACTGTTTATAAAAAATGGCAGCTAAGCAACACAATATCGCATCAGTCGTAGATCAGCAAACTATTCAAAAATGTAACTGTTGATGGGCAACAAGAAATAGGAAAGCTTGGGGAAAAGTATTAATTTTACCCTGAGTTTATGAGAACTAACACTTAGCAGGATGAAGGCTTTGAAGAACAAGAAATGTCGAAACAAAAGGAGACTTAACGACCGAAGTAGGAGCTCTAGTCTAGATGTAGATCAACAAGCTTCGAAAAGGGGGAGGGTGATACCGTATGTGTTGCAAATATAGGACTCTCGTAGTTGAAGACTAATATTATGGGGGGAGGGGGGATTGAACCATGAGAAAGGCAGACTGTACTGCTCCTGGTAGTGCTGAAGAGAAACCACCAGATAGACGAATGGATTCAACATGCGCCAAGCTCTAGATCTCGATCTCTAGCTGTTCACAAAATATTACCCGATCTAATGTGAGTTGATTTAGATCCATACGTTTTCTTTTTCTTCACTTATTTATAAGAATGGTTTCCCAACTTAAATGCGGCCTTGACAAAATGGGATGAAAGTAAAAAGAGGATGACAGAATAATAGAATTTTTTTAGCATTGGTGTGAGGTGACAAGCTTCAAGTAGGCTTCATTTCTATCTTGTGAACCATAGAAGTAATGGATGTAAAACTAGATCTAGTGATAACCTTGCTATAATGCCGTTGACATTACATAATGCCATAGTAATGCCAGAGAGCAAAACTGAATGTTTGGTTGAGTGTACATTCATGCTTCACATGCTGTTGGCATTCAAATTCAATTAGTAACAGAAAATATAGTGTAATTTTCATGTCTTTTCTCTAGATTGAAAAACAAAGGCCTGATTAATTCATTCTTTCATTCATTAGTTCATATAGGGTATTTGGGGGGGGGGGTTGGGGGGGGGGGTGGGGGTCCTTCTAAGAACTGTGTATTGCATTACTTGATTTATTGATTTAGTAATGGGGTCTGTAGGTGTCTGAATTTAATACCCGGACGAGCCCCCAGTGTCACAAATCCCAGACTGGGAGATGTAATGATTATAACAGGACAACAATCACGAACGAACAAGTATAACACTTAACAGAACAACCCATCAGACTCACACATTTATTAAACATAAGATAAAGATAGAAATGCAATGACATACAGTATATTACTCAATTCAACTGCCGTCCAACGGCCTTCTTCCCTCAAGCACTCTTCCTCGGGTCCACAACCCGGTAATTACTTTTAAAGACACTTCGGCTTCAGCCTCTCCACTCAAGGTCTTAATAACACACTAGTATTCTTTCGCACCACAGTCTCTCAATAGCGCCTCCCTATGGCAATAACACCTTAGCCTTCCAACAGCACCTCACATGGCCATAGCAGGTTAATAATTCAATTCACATGAGTATCTCAATAGCACAGTAGTACATCAATATCACAGTAGTACATCTTAAGAGCACATTAACAATTCTATACACAGCCCTGTCTGTGGCCAGACTGCCACGACTCATGCGCTTCTACTGTCCTGCACGACAGCTTCACTCCACTGGCCTATGCGTAGCCTTCGGCCCTATGCTGGCCTATCCCCTTTGCTCACCGTGGGTGGCGTCTCGGCCCGTCCCCGGCACCTACAAGAAGAACATTACATTGGTATAATACCATACCATTTCTAACCACTTCACCCCTCATTACAAACCATGAAGCGTACACACAATAGTCCACTTTTCACTCACCACACATCTTACGGTAACACACCTCCACCGTACCACACAGCACTCACTCTCGCTACGAATCCATGAACCTAACTTACATCTATCGCTCATGGCGCACATTTCTATACACAGTAATCACTGACTTCCGCATTCCTCACATATACTTATTTACATCATGGTCATAGGCGAATATAATACATCAATCATCATAATTATAAATCCTAGTTCAACCTACCAGTCATCACTCGAACATACATCACAATCTCCCGACTGCCTCTGATCTCACGTCTGTCCCCTGGGACTCCTTAACTTGCAGTGATTGTCAGTACAGCGCTCTCGCCTCGTGCCGACCCCCCAACTCACAACATTTCACGCTTTTACGTTAACTAACAGAAGTCAATATAGGTGAGCAGCCTCACTATCCCGTGAGTCAATCCCTCACTTCCATGCCCCCGTAATCCTTGAATCCCGCTCACTCCACTCGTGACAGTGGTCATCCAATCCAATCTTCCCTCTCTCAGGAAGAGTTTAATATATTGGAAGTAGGATGTTTTTTTTTCCGGCCTCAACAGGGGGGGGAAAGTATATCAAGAGGAAATGAGTGATGACTAGGACACTTGTATCAGGAAAGGAACAAAAGAACTGCGTGTGAAAATTAACTCATTGTGTTTAGGGGAAAAGCTTCTAATGTACAAGTACTATATCTGTAAGTGCACAAAATGGATTGCAAGTTTGTACTTTTGAAATAAACTTGCTGATGCCATAAGGTTACATGTCCAGGTCATGTTCTAAAAGATTCTGATATTCAATATGTAAATATCTTTCTGGGCGAATGTGTCAACACCAGCACCTATACGGGAAGCATGACAAAAAAGAATGCAATTGAAGACCTCAAGTAAAGACAGAGAAATATATCAAACAAATCTGAGGCACTCATTGTGCTCATTTGACAACAGTGATTTCACAAGTAGACAGTTGCACAATATCTGCATCCCAACTAGACAGGGCTGTACAATTAAATTAATAATTAAAAAAACGTCAACAGCACAGGATTCCCAATCGTGAATCTACGGACAACACAAAGAGGCCGTGATGTCATCTGTTTGGGCACAGAAAGGGAAACGAATCTGTGAACTCAACAATGAGCCTATTGAATGTCCAATGCCTTTGCTGCTGAACCAAAACATTTTTCCAGCGTAAGAAACGAGTTAACTGTCACTCATTATTCAGTATCATCATTTTAAAAGGGTTATTTGAAATTAAACACGGGGAGATAGGAACTTCTGGAGGAATATTATGTGTGTAATTTTATATAAAACATCAGAATTCTCAGAAAATAATCATCAGAGAAAAAAATCAAAATGGATGAGGGCATGTGTTTTGAAAACAAAACCTTGAAGTATTGTAGGTGCATCCAAATGCGAATGAGTGAGTACATGTGTACATGTGTTTAGCATTAAAATTTGGACACAAAACGCTGAAATACTATGTCTGCGTCCAAATAGTGATAAGTGCGCTGGGCACTAAGTGAAATCAGGCACAGCAGTCCTAGTATCCTACGGCCACAAGCACACGGCCTATATTTCCA
The DNA here is from genome assembly GCA_963931925.1 of Onchidella celtica. NCBI lineage: Eukaryota > Metazoa > Mollusca > Gastropoda > Systellommatophora > Onchidiidae > Onchidella > Onchidella celtica. Next base: position 13,636,721 of record OZ007583.1, on the reverse strand, counting down.
TTCTCTAAGGAAGTTAAATGCTTCTTGGTGACTGTCGTTCGCGCAGTTTAATTTCACATTATCCTTGCAATTATTTATTTTTCCCCTCCTTGTAAGCGAATTTATATCTTTTGAACTTTATTTTTTCCCTATTTTTTATAAGAATACACAATGTTTCTATATTATTCTATTTATATCAATATGGTAGCCATAAGGAAATATACCTGGCATTGTGCTTGCATGAATGGCTGAGTCAGAAAACAAAATACATTATTCATAAGATTGTTTTATGTGTTAGCTCTCATGGAGAATTATGAGATGGCTATAAAGCGGTTTGCAGGTGGTTCCACGTTAATAATGTAGCATTCCAAATTCTCTGTGGATCAGCGCTTTGGCGTCTGGAAATGCGGGATGGGGGATAAGGCAGGATGAAATTGCAAATTGCACTGTAGATTATATTAAATGTGATTAAGCAGTTCCTTGTGGCCACCTATGTCTCGGATAGCGTATGGACGCTGGTTGTAGCTGAGGGGATCGTACGTTAATTACAAATCCGAACAGCAAATAGGTACATTCATGGCTGTTGTGTTCAGCGCCGTCCGCGACCATGTCTGTGAGATTATTGTCTGGACATGTGCATTAGTTAGCTGTTACAATAAACTGACGCAGTATAACTGAATTTATAGCGGATTATAACAAACTTGGGACAACTGAATTCACAATACTGACTTAATGTATACTGTATACCTGTTTATATCATATTAGTGTGATATATCTTTGTCAGATTCAGTTAATTTTAGTGTGGCTTAACAATTCGGGGACAAAAGGTTTAGCTGTACTAATAGGTGTCAGCATTCTGTGTTTGAAAAAAAAACCACCAATAGAGGCAGCTGGCACAGTGTAGTTGTGTGAGTACAGCATTTTTGTGTCATTTGGAATTTTGAGCGAAACGCCTTCGGAATGGACTCGGATAGTGGGTAAGTTTCATGATCTGTTGAGATCTGCATGGCTGTGCATTAAAATCTCTTGAACAATGGCGTAGTGAAATGCCTTGTCCCCTCCCATTCTGAGTCACTCTCAGCCCTCTTTCTTCATATTTCTACACGTTACACATTAAAATTTACCCATCAACTTAAACACGCCGGCCCCAGGTCCAAGCTTTTTCTACCCATCCTTCCACTCATCCACTGTCCATCCGCCAAGCTTCCATTCATTGATCTGTCCATCCTCCCATCTATCCATCCCTCTCTCTCCCTCCCTCCCCTCCCTATATCCATCCATCTACACATCTACTCATATATCCAACCATCCTCCCATTTACGCAGACATCTATCTATGCATTCATCTGTCCATCTCCTCATCAAGTCACCGAAACATTAATTTTATCGTCCATCCCACCCAAAACCCACCCGTCTATCCATTGTTCCACCCATTTGTCTATTTATCCAACCATTCAGTCATCCAGTTGTTCTATCTCTCCCCCCCCCCCCCCCTGTTTCAGCTTTGACATAACAATACTTCTGGCTACCATAATCCACGATCATTTTATATTACCTTTCATAAAATCAACGCTATGTGCATTCAGTTTCATTTTTATTTTTATCATAGCAATCTGCGCTGACATTCAGTAAAATTCAAATTTTGCCTAGCACTAAATAATAACTCTCTCTCTCTCTCACTCTCTCTCTCTCTCTCTCTCTCTCTCTCTCTCTCTCGCCCTCTCTCTCTCTCTCAAATTTAGCCTAGCATTAAATAATAACTCTCTCTCTCTCTCTCTCTCTCTCGCCCTCTCTCTCTCTCAAATTTAGCCTAGCATTAAATAATAACTCTCTCTCTCTCTCTCTCTCTCGCCCTCTCTCTCTCTCAAATTTAGCCTAGCATTAAATAATAACTCTCTCTCTCTCCCCCCCCCCCCAATCTCTCTCTCTCCCTCTCTCTCTTTCTCTCTCTCTCTCTCTCTCTCTCCCTCTCTGTCTCTCTCTCCCTTTACCATGAATTGTAATAATACTTTACTATTCATACAAAAGATCGTTTTTTCCTTCCGAAATTCGCCTCAACAAGACACTCTGTCGAGATGTGTGCCATTTTTTTCATGAAGGTTCCTTAGGCCCGGCGCGCACTATGTTAAAATTAACCATCCGTTCAATGCAAGCAACCTTTCACGTGTTGTGCAGCACTGTAAACTCTTTGCCAAACGAGCAAAAATCTGCGTTTGCACGCCGTGCAGCAGGCGAAACGGGACAGTGCGCGCCGGGCCTTACCATGCCACGTCATGTATGCCTGTTTATAGAGTTTATGGAACTGTGACGTTTATTATGTTATATTGATGCGTGATATATGTGAACTATGTATGTGCTCTTAAACGCTCTGTGAAAGAGAATGTCCCGTATGCCATAGTAAAGTGATTTTTATCTTATCTACATATTTTTATTTGACAGCATTGGTGCCGCTATTACAGCTTTGGCTAAGATAGGCTTTGACCGAGGTGCACGTGATGACGACACTGTTGATCGGCTCAACCACCTGGTTATGTACGGAATCCTGATCGTGTTCGCCGTTGGTGCTGCAGCTAAACAGTACGTCGGCGAACCCATCTTTTGTTGGGTGCCTGTGGAGTACAAAAAAGTACAATTCAAGAATTACGTGAACAATTACTGTTGGGTACATTCAATGTATCACGTGCCTTTTGAGGATGCCGTACCCGTGGTCGAGGAACAGAGGTATGTTTCTATGGCTGGATGTGGATGGGGATAGAGAAAAAGGATGAATGGATCTTTGAATGCCATGAAATTTGAGTTAAAGACAGAATGTTTTGTGGCTGAACAGAATCACTTACCATTCGACGAATAGCAGATAGTATAGGGACACAAACAGACACAATAGACAGACTAGCAGGCAGATAAATTGATGGATAGATAGATAGATAGACAGACAGACAGACAGGCAGACAAGCAGGCAGGGAGTCAGATAGATAGATAGATAGATGGATGGATAGATAGATAGATAGATAGATAGATAGATAGATAGATAGATAGATAGATAGATAGATAGATAGATAGATAGATAGATAGATAGATAGATAGATAGATAGATAGATAGATAGATAGATAGATAGAAAGATAGATACAGACTGATGCACGGACGGACGGACAATTTATGGACAGATGGACGGATAGAAGAATGAATGGATGGATAGATGAAAAGAAAGTAGATATTATTACATCCGTCATTCACCCAAATACAATAATAAGATATTAATGTTTGGTTGGTAAATGGGTTAATGGGTATATTTCCTTACCTTGTATTCCATTACCTTATACACATCTGCATTTCTCTTAATCCTGAATAAACTTCCATGTTTCAGCCAAATGTGTATCTTTCCCTACAGATATCATAATGACATCAGTTACTACCGGTGGGCCAGTGTGATGTTTCTGGTCTTGGCTGTTCTATTCCGACTGCCTCAGATGTTCTGGAAACTGTGGAAATCTATGTCAGGCTCTAGTCTAGAAAGGATTACGAGTAAGGCTGTTCGTAATATCCATCCACCTACCCATCCATCCGGCCATCCATCGATCCATCCATCACTCCGTCAGTCCGTTCGTCCGTCCATCCATCCATCCATCCATCCATCCATCCATCCATCCATCCATCCATCCTTTCATCCATCCTTCGAATCATCGATCCATCCATCTATCCACAAATCCATCCAACCATCCGTCATTGTGTTAGTAAACCTCCTATATTAGAAGTTAAGAAGCAATCCCCTAAATTCTTGCAATGTAAGTGAGAAAATACTTTTTAGTTAGGAGAAAATGGTTTAGATAGCCATTTCAAATTTGGAAACACGGATTTATCAACGAACCAATTTATCTTGAAACAAAACTAGTTCATTTATTTCCGCAGTGACTTTACTGTTATCGTGCTATCTATAAGTATTATAGTTTCGCTCAAATTCTGATCCAATCTCCTACATTGCACATGACTGTGTGCGGGAGTGTTGGTGAACAGCGACACGTCACAAGCTCAAGGCTCAGCGGCCTTGAATCAGTCCTTTGCTCTTTGTCTCTCTTGCATTTCTTTAAATTCACAATAAAACCAGCTGCCATCGGCCCAAACGAGTGACATGTAAACCTTCCCTGGGTGATGCTGAATCAGAATATTATATTGGCTGTGGGCTCCAGTCTCTTGTAGCTCTTGGAAAAAAAACAACACACAAACAGACAAATCTGTTTTTATTTAATTATATCTAGTAGAGATCCCGCGACTTCACTGATTAGGACAAAATTGATTTTCTACTCTCCCTTAATCTCTTGGCCTTGTTTTGATCGGCGTTGTGTTCTCTTTCCCCCCCCCCCCCCCAACACCCCCATATCTTCCCAATCTCTGCTTTCTACCTGCCCTGCCCCTATCTAATTGATTTTCAAACTTAACGCATGTCAAATACAGTCTCTCATGCACTGGGCTCATTGAAGAGAGCCAAAATAAGTTCACTGTATTTTACCGTCATTATAACATTTTTATAAGGTCACTTGAAAACTTCAGTGAACACACTAGCTCGGTACAAAAGCCATTGGATTAGATTATTTGACATCAGAGAAAATTGATTGAATAATTTTCTAAACGGCCTTTAGGGCTGTACTTTTGAGCAGAAAAAAGTGGCCAAATGGCAGCACAATGAATGCTCCCGCCACTAATGTGTTTTTTTTTCTTTTTTTGTATAATAAGATTGTCGTGATGTTGCTATGTTTATGTGCTTTGTGTTACTTTAATCGCTCGTCATGTACTGTTTGTTTTATCTGTTTGTCTAACTATCTGCTATCTGCTTGTGTTGAACAATAACGCACCACTAATGAATACCACTGTGCGGAGATGACGTCACAGACGTTGCAATAAACGATTTCGTCCTTCCTAGCGCCATTGCTCGGTAGAAGGATTATAACTGGATCATGCTTCTGATCCTACTACAGTTGAATGTTGAATAAAGCCAAGATAATTGGCTAAAACAGACTTCAGACTCTCCGCTTTCAATTTATTCATATCACTGAATATGAAGAATAATTAAGAAAAAAGTCTCCTTTTCACCTGCCTTTTCCATAGAAATGACAATGGAGACTTACATGATGGACGATGATGCCAGATTTGTGCAGCTGGGTCACGTAGCTGAGTTTATCCATAGGTGGATTGTCACGCGTGCAAAAATCGAAAGGTAAGAGTGGCGTCTATGCCGGGAGAATTGGGAATGGGGACGGGGGTGTTGCAGGACATCAGATGTGAGTTTTTTGTGTCTGTTTTTTTTTTTTCTTCTCTTTTTTACTCTTTCTAGTAACCTTTACTGGTGTGAGATTATTAACTTAGTCGCTCTTTTAAACATTTTATTGGTGTGAAGTTATTACCTTAGTCGCTCTTTAAACATTTTACTGGTGTGAGATTATTAACTTAGTCGCTCTTTTAAACATTTTATTGGTGTGAAGTTATTAACTTGGTCTCTCTTTAAACATTTTATTGGTGTGAAGTTAATGTATTAACTTAGTCTCTCTTCAAATACTTTCATCGTTGTGAAATTGTTCATTTAGTCTCTCTTTAAACATTTTGTTGGTGTGAAATTATTGAACTTAGTTTTCCTCAAACATTTTATCGGTATGACGTTGTTAACTTAGTCTCCCTTTAACCATGTTATTGGTAGGAAGTTGTTAAGTTAATCTCTCTGTAAACATTAATTTTTATTGGTACGGTATGAAGTTGTTGACGACAGTGAATTATATCGTGATCCTCAACATCATTCTGTTGTTTTTAGATAGGAGCAACGCTAACGGCATGACCAGCTATAATATGAATCAATATGTATTAGTTACTACCATTATGACATGGACTCCGACAACAAAGTCAGCACTGTCGGGGACAACAGCTCTATCAACGTCATTATCATATTCAACTTTTTACTCTACTGCTGTCAGTGAGAAATTATTGAGCACTACCGACGGTTTTTGAACTGCAAATGGTCATATTCTAATTTAGTACCTGAAATTAATGAGGACATTGACTAGGAAATCAACAATAATTAATATTCATTTCTGGAAAACCTCGGTCATTTGCTCTGGCAGAATGGCGTTGTTACATTAATAGATTTAATAGGCTAATGACAGTAGTCGACTCAATGCCATAATGCCAAAAATAATTTTTTTTTTATTGAAATCAACTTTTCTCCTCCCCCCTCCCCCAACCCCCCAACCCCATTCCTTTTTTTTTTTCTTGCCACCTTTTAGCTTTAAAATTAATGACACGTTGGTATGTTTTCTCTCTTTCTACATCATCAGCAACAGCCGCTACTCCAGGTTTTGGCAAGTCGTGTCAAAATGTACCATCTGTGTGGGCACACGTTCTGGTCACAATTTGGTGTTGTCCTACCTTTTGGTGAAACTTCTGTACCTGGCCAACGTCATCGCTCAGTTCTTCATCATTTCTAGGTTCCTGAAGCTCAATTTCTGGACATTTGGCACGGATGCCCTACAAACATTTGTGCAAGAAGGAGCGTGGCAAGACCATCATAACTTTCCAAGAATCGCTCTGTGCGACTTTAAAATTCGCCAGTTGAATAACGTGCTCACCTACACTGTCCAATGTGTTCTGTCTATTAATCTGTTTTTAGAAAAGATGTTTCTTTTCGTTTGGTTTTGCCTCATCTTTATGGTCATCGCCAATGCTCTCAGTCTGTTCAAATGGGTCTATCAACTGATGGGCGACTCAAAGACTACGCAGTTCCTTATGAAATATTCTGGCATCATCATTCCGGCCGGTACATCAGCGACTAGGGATCAGAAAGAATTCCGGGATATGGCAAAGCGATATCTGAAGCAAGACGGTGTGTTCTTGGTGAGAATGATAGCCATCAACACATCTGAGTTGTTGGCTGTTGACTTACTCAAGCAAATTGTCAAAAGATACAGAAAACATCGGGTAAGAAATGAGAATACAACAATCCCAAACGAGGAGTCCAGGATTAACGGGGGCCTTAGAAATAGATCCGATGGGTAATCTGTATGACAAGTAACATACTTTGTCAAAAGAGCCCAGATGCCGACTTTTTAAAAAAAAACTTAATAGGAGCCAGTGGATCCAAAACCTAACAAGATCTTCAGCAAACTGACAACGTAATGTTCAAATAAGCTAATATCTGAACATTAGAAAAGATACAGAAATAGAAAGCCGGAATCATTTGGCCAAGTTCCTAGCAGGAAGGCATGTTCGTCAGTCAGCACCGTGCTTTAAGTAGCCTAAGTCAAATTGTGAAAGAGAAATTAATTATTAATAATAATATGTTTCTCTAAGCCAAGGCTTACACAGTAAGAAAATTTTACTGTCTCTACCAACGAGCTAATAGTTGCCGTCTGCCTGTGTAGTTGATGGTCCTGGCAGTTTTGAGTTACCACTAATTGCAAGTGCTGAAATTTGTATTCACACAAAATGATGCGTTTATTAGTTTCAAAGGTGTAAGTGGAACCGTTTTTTGCCACATGCAAGAATTCAAAAAATGACCATAACATTGGAACACTCTGTTATAAAATAAGAAAGTTCTTGACATGACATGGACAGTATGATATGAGATGGACGACGAAATAATAATGGAAAATGAAAACAATAACATAGATTCATTACCAGATTAATTACATAAAAATATCATAGTCGTGTCATAACAGATTATAAAACATATCATTGTCTTGTGTATTGTGCTGAATAATGATTAAATTTATGTGTATACCTCGTAAAAATTCAGTTCAAAGATACTGTGGCAGTGTCGCCAGTGAAAGGTGTTTTTTGGTCATTTAGTTGAACATAATAACACTAACTCTACCCCTAACCCTTTGCACAGTGCGCAAACCAAATCCACTGTGACCATATGGACTAACCAGTCATCGTAGCATTTATTTTCCTATTGTGTTGTTCATAAAAGCAATGTTTTGTGAATTACCTCTGGTGCTGTTACACATTTTTATTCCAGTTATCATTTTTGTTCTTTGTATTTGTTGGCATTTTAAAGTGTGTCTTATTAAGACGATGAGCTTCGATGATACTTTTCTGAATAATGAATGTTTGATAAAGAAAGTTCCTAGGTTCCATGTGAATATTGTGCACCATCAAATAAATTTGTTAATAACTTTTGATGGAAACGGCGAGTGTGAGGACAGAGGATGGTGTGAGAAGATGGACAGAAAAATTAAGCATTTTATGTGAATAAAATGCGGAGTGCAAAATCGTCGTATTTGCGGTTGTTGTTTTTATTTTGTCTTGCGGTTGTACTCTTCTCGTCGAATAAAATATTAATATTGAATGTCTGAAAATAGTTAGGATTTTCCTTTCCTCTAATATTCTATAGCATGTCACCGTATGTTTCGGACATTAATCAGAGCATTGTAAAACTCCCAGACATCGATCTCAAAATGGCCACCAGATTATGCAACTCAACTTCGACTCACTTTTTCTTTTATCATTTTGGCAGGAAGTAGAATATTATCCTTTCTGTCAAATGACACTATCACGTCAGTGTAAATTTGGAAGAATTGCCCATTCCGGATACTCCCAGAAAACACACTAAAACCTTTTAATCGGACAATAGTGAGGACAAATATTAAATAGGATTAAACTTGAAAGAAATGTATTTACTAACCATATCTTATCCCAAATCCGTTATCAAATATGCTCCAAACCCCTTTAATTTTTTCTTGCCACATCTACCTTTCAATTCAAAGTGACAGGAACTGGTACACCCGGTAAATTTAATGACTGCGAGACAGTTTTGACGGCCAACAATTACCAGGAACCCCGGAATGGATAGTGTTTCGTGGGTGTTTTTCCCTATTAGAGTTTTAGTTTCATGTTTTTTTTTAAATTTTACTTTAATGGTCCAATGATTGAAAACAGAACCACTGAAAGGCACGAAGTGGCCGTTGTCGTCATGTGCATTTTATTTCATTTCTTTTTAATCATTTCCCCTGTTCATCAATGATTACATAATATCAGTCATCACACTGGCATGTTCTATGTTGTGTATTTGCTGTTTTTGAGTTTGACATAGTCATTGGCAACGCATGTGAATTCATAGGCTGAACTCTTTCCACCACTTTTTAGTCTTACTTTCTTTGTTTCAAGTCTTTTAGTGTTATCTGATCGTGCCTCCCAGTGCTGGATTTAGGTGTAAGCTAAATAAACGAAAGTTTGGTGCCACACAATCCGCAGTGGATTCGCGTCTTAATTGGAAAATTATATTTATTTCTCACTTAAAATACCTGGTTATTATATGATTGAAATGAATTAATCAGTCTCTGTTTTCAGTTTTGTTGTTTTCTTTTCTTGGTGGAGACTCAAGGTTTTATTTTGATGCGCAACTTTATGAGGGCCTTTTGCGCAACATTTTGTCAGTGGTCTCCAAGATTTATATAGCTTAGGGCTTCACTAAGTCTAAATCCGGCACTAGTGCTTCCCGTGTAATTAAATCAGTCTTGGTTGTGTTTCTATTATCATCCCGAGCATTGTGTTACAATCAAAGCCATCTGCAAGATTGAATGTCATCTTTGTGTTATGACTGTAAGGTCAAAAAACATGCAGAGTTTGAAATACTGACGTTTGTTTTCTTTTGTTTCCTTTATTAACGATCCCTTGACTGTTCAAATTCATTCCATAGAATCCAGCCACCGTTCATCTGTTTTGCATCCAAAAACTATTGTTAAGATAATCATCATCATTATCATCATGATGTTCGTTATAATCAGTTCCATGGTAAACAGATCACCAACAAAGTTTTTTACCCAAAGAGAACGAGGGGAAGAGGATTGTGAGGAATAGTTCCGAACCTAACGGACCTTGCGTGTGTTCATGTAGAATCTATTTTTTTTCTTTTCATCATACAATTCTTCCTATTTGTTATGTGTTACTAAGGTGGAGATTTGCAAAATAAGTTTTCTTTTTCTCTGTGTCGGTTTTGTTTTAAGAACGCTTTCCATTCATTTCAACTTTCACGAGCCGCATTTTTTTTAAAAACTTGTACAGAGAAATCTATCATCATCATTGCCTTTCTCACCCTGGATCAGGGTATAGGCCACCAACAAACACTTTCCACCCCTCTCTATCATGGGCCAGCCTCTTTACATTATTCCAAGTCTTTCCGCTTCGTTGCACATCATTTTCTCTGGCTCTTCTCCACGTTCCGCGCGGCCTTCCTCTCGATCTCTTGCCCTGGGGATTCCAATCCAATACCTTCTTCGTGATGCTGTTTCCTGGCCTCCTGAGAGTGTGGCCGATCCATCTCCATCGCCTCCTACCAATTTCCTCTCTGACTGGGCTCTGTCTTGTTCTTTTCCATACAATTTCATTGCTGACCTTGTCTGTCCATCTGATCTTAAGTAGCTTCCTCAAACATCTGTTGATGAAAACTTGGATTCTCTTTATGCAGGCCTGAGACGCATTCCAAGTCTCACATCCATACAACAGGACTGACTTCACGTTCGAGTTGAATATCCTCAGCTTTGTTTTTAGAGATATATCCTTGGTTCTCCAAATCTTGCTTAAGGACGTGAAAGCTGCCTGTGCCTTTCCAATTCGTGCTTTGACTTCTGCCTCTGTTCCTCCCTTATTGCCAATGATACTACCAAGATAGCAGAAGGACTCTACATCTTCCAGTGGTGATCTCCTACTCTGACTTGTGCGCTTGGGGGTGCAACAATTCTTAGGACCTTCGACTTCGCAGGATGTATCCTCAATCCAATAGATTCTGAAATTTTGTTTAGAGCTGTAGTCTTTGCTTGCATCTGGTCGTGTGTGTGCGACAATAGTGCCAAGTCATCTGCAAAATCTAGATCGTCCAGCTGTGTCCATGGGGTCCATTGTATGCCATTTCTTCCTCCACTGGTGGTTTCTTTCATAAGCCAATCAATCACCAGGACAAACAGAAATGGGGACAGCAAACAACCCTGCCTAACACCAGTCTTGATATCAAAGCTGTCAGTAAGCTCGCCATCGTGTACGACTCTGCAACTTGTCCCCTCGTACATGCTCTTGATAAGGTGCACCATCTTCTCTGGGATTCCATAATGTCTCAATATTCTCCACAGTGTTTCTCTATCGATGCTATCAAAGGCCTTCTCGTAGTCAAGGAAGTTCACTATCAGTTGGGAGTTCCACTCTAGCGACTGCTCTACTATGATTCTCAGCGTGGCGATCTGGTCGGTGGTTGATCGATTACTCCTGAAACCAGCTTGCTCCTCCCGAAGTTTTGGGTCTGTTGCATTCTGTATTCGCTTGAGAATAATCCGATTGAAAACCTTTCCTGGGATGGAGAGAAGTGTGATTCCTCTGTAGTTACTACAATTGCTGAGGTCCCCTTTTTTTGGAAGCTTCACGAGGTGTCCTTCCTTCCAGTCCTTTGGAAACTTGCCTCCGATCCAAATCCTCGAGAATAGTGAGTGCAGACCCTCTGCAGCCCCAGCAGCATCTGCCTTCAGCGCCTCTGGTGGGATCTGATCTGGTCCAGCTGCCTTGCCTCGATTTAACTGCTTTATGGCATCATTAATCTCTGCTTTAGTCGGAGGGTCGCAACTGATCGGTAAATCATTTCTTGCGGGTAGAATGTCGGGTGGGTTACTTGGTGGAGGTCTGTTCAAGAGGCTGTTAAAATGTTCTATCCATCTTTTTGCCTGAGCTTCCTTTCCAAAAATAGCCTTCCTGTTGTAATCCTTGACAGGAACTTCAGGTTTTCCATATTTTCCAGTAAGAGTCTTTGTAGTCTGGTAGAGGATCCTCATGTGTCCTCCTGTTGCTGCCTTCTCTGCTTTCTCTGCTAACATTCCTATGAACTCCTCTTTGTCTTTTTTAATTGATTTTTTGACCTCTTTAGCTGATGCTCGGTACTCTTCCTGGTTACCAACTCTTGAGCTTCTTGTACGACTTGCATTTACCTGTTCTTTTAGGTCTCTTCTTATCCTTATCAAGTCCAGTGATTTTTGACTGATCCATTCCTTGTGTTCCACTTTCTTTTCCCCAAGAACATCCTGACATGTCGATGTAAATACTCCTTTTACCTTAGCCCAGTGAGTCTCCAAATCTACTGTCTCTTCGAGGTCAACAAGGGGTTTGAATCTATTCCTCAGTGTCAGCTGGAACTCTTCCTTCTTGTCTCCATCCAGAAGGCTCACTTGAAACTTTCTCCTCTTTGTTCCTGCTCTGGTACCTTGTTTCTTGAGGCGGAGTTTGAGTCTTGCCAGCAGCATGTGATGGTCAGATCCAACATCAGCTCCTCTCTGCACTATGACATCCTCCAGTGAGCGTCTGAATCGTCGGGTGATGCAAAAGTGGTCAATCTGGTTTTCAGTTACTCCATCCGGTGAAATCCAAGTGGCCTTATGGATCCTCTTGTGTGGGAATACTGAACCTCCAATCACATAGCTGTTAAATGCGCAGAAACTTGCAAACCGCTCTCCATTCTCATTCATTTGTCCCAAACCATTGCACCCCATAATGTCCTCATACCCTGTATTGTCCTGTCCTATCTTGGCATTGGCGTCTCCCATTATAATGTTCACATCTTTTCTTGGCAATGTGTCAACTATTTCCTGAAGCTGGTTGTAGAAATCGTCCTTGTCCTCGTCGGTTGCTTCATTTGTTGGGGCGTATATCTGCACAATGTTCATGTTGATGTTCTTGTTCTTTGTAGTAAATGATGCCAATATAATTCTCCTTCCGTAGGGTTCCCATCCCCTCAGTGACCTCTGGGCGTGCTTGCTCAAGATGATCGCTACTCCTTCTGTATGCTTTTTGTCCTCCCTTCCAGAATACAAAATCTTTTCCCCAGAATTAAGTTGTTTCAGTCCGGACTGTATCCAGCGGGTCTCGCTAACTCCAAGTATGTGCAGTCTGTATCGCCTCATCTCCATTGTAACCTGGGCACTCTTTCCTGCTTCATACATGGAGCGGACATTCCACGACGCAATCCGGAGTGACTTGTTTGATGAAGGAGCAGTCAGGCCAGTGGAGTCCTTTCGGCTTTGTCCATTGTCCTTCATTGAATCTACAGGTGCAGATGCTCCCCCTTCTCCCAAGATAAAAGACTGATTTAAAGTATTTGCTTGTGTTTCTGTAACTGGTTTATTTTTACAGGGTGGGTAGTTGGCCCACCGCCAACTGGCTCTTCTCGGGAGACCAGGACCTTTGCACCTTTAGTCGCCTCTTACGACACGCAGTATCACGTCAGATGTATTCTTTGCTGTCCCTCTTCTGCAAGAGGGCCCCGCATCTGCACGGGCGGAGAAATCTATGGTAATGTATTATTATGATGAAGTGCCAATATTTGTATCATTTCTTAAGACATTTTTGTGAAAGGCATTTCTTTTACAGTTAAATGTATTTTCTATTTTACTTATTGGCAATAAACGATCAATTATACGTGATTTTAATTTCACTTTCATTTTATAATTTATATTTGTAAACGCCTGAATGACTGAAACTCGTCCCAAAGCGTGGTAATAAAGAAACAGTGAAAGGCGCAGCGTGACCGTTATTGTGGCCATGCGCCATTAAAGCTAAACTGAAAGTCAAACGCATGGTGGATAATCCTGTTGGATCCAAAAAAAGTGGATGCAATGTAAATACCAGCTTTATGAAATGAGTATTGTGTTTTGTTACTTCACAGTAATAAGGTGCATTATACAATTTTAACATGTGGATAAAAGAGGGAAAAAAGGTATACATCGCAAAGCCCTGCCTTAGAAACAAAGAATAATTTTTAAAAAAAACCAAAATTCTACACGATGAAATCCAAAGGAATTAGAAATGGACAAAAAAAAAATACATAATTTATTGTGGGGTTTCTTTAATACTTCTTTTGATTCGGGGCATTGCGACAGACATTTTTTTCTTCCATATTTGAAATTTGTTTCAAGTCATGCTGCGATCCCACATTATCTGTTTTCTTTTTCAATTTTATGCTACTAGATGAGACATCCAGGATTGTTCAGGATAGATCCCTGCTCCTTTTCTTCTCTCTCTTTCTGATCTGGAAAGTTACCCAGAATTGTGTTGCTACTGATCAGATGTGCACCAAGACAATACACACACGTTTATATACAGGGAAGTTGCGCCAAACTGAATGCTTGTCAAATACAGTCGCGCATGCCTATCTAATAGAGCACCGGAAAAAAGATCACGCTGGTTTATCGGCAGGGTAACATGTTAAAAAAGATTGCTTGAAACCTGAATAAACTGAATAGGTTGATACAAAGAAGTCTGGGTTAGATTAGTTGACACTTTGGAACATTACATGTATAACGACACGCATATTTATGAATCGTTCCAAAACGTTTAGACTGCTGCAACGGGCAAAATTAAAGAGAACACAACCCTACAAACTCCCCCCCCCCCCACTTTCTCCCCCCCCCCCTTCCAAAAAAAAGAACTACCCGACTGGCGCTGCACTGTGGTGACGACGTGTTTCATTCAGTAAAAACTGGACTGCAAAGACACTAAGGCAAATTTTGCCAATGGGATCAGAGAGTAAGTATACAAAATAAAAAGTTTTAACAATACACTTTTTTTTTTTGGAAATTGTCGTTTGGCCAGTAGCGCTGCATAAAAATATAAGTTAAATAAATAATTTATTATCGTTTTCTCCGTCAGTGAACAATAATATTAACGTTTGCACTATCTCTGGTTGTCGAGGGTACAGGGTTCTGCAATATACTTTCACGACAGATCATTTGAGTCTTTTGTCTTTCATTTATCCATTTCTTATTCATAAGCATTCATTCCTTCCTCGGTCTGTTTTTTCTTTTTTAATTCTACAAGGCAGAGATTGTTCTCTCATGGAGCCCCAACTCCCCCTCTTAGCTAGTGTACTCTATTCTACTCATGTCACACTTTAGATTTAAGTTCTCAAACTCCATTCCTTCCCTTCCCCACTAAGGATTTCAGTTTTTCCCATTGATGTTTCACAGGCAGAGTTAAGCCATTTCATTTAGAATGTAATAGTTCAGCAGTTACTGTAAATATTAATGTTAAATGAGTAAATGAAACTTTAAATTGTTACGACCTTGAAACGAATTATATAGGGGAAATAATCACTATTCTAGGGCGAAAATCTTGATTATGTCCCTTGACACCCCATATCACTAAAGTTTGTTCCCTTGGGGTGTCCACTAAACTTTGAAATTATTCTCCTTGCACTACGTTACCCTTTCTTGTCTGAGTAATCTAATTTAAATTGTACCAGACAGAAACCTGGAAATGGAGACACTGCGGCGCCTGTGCACATTGCACATAATAATGATCATGTGGTTTTGTTAATGGTAGTGGCATGGTAGTGAAAATGGGTGAAATGGTGTACTAAAACATGTCCTGGTGATTGTGGTAGTTTGCCGGGTGATGAGAACACAATAAACAAACTGATCAGTACCCACACTCCCCCTCCTTTTCCACTTTCAACCGCCCTCTCCCCCGATCCCCGACCCCTGCCTCATTTTGTTTGTCTAAATCGCACATAGTTGCTGTTCTGCATTAAGAAACGTCTATGGAATCACATTATTGAAAAAAAATATGTTCGAAATCACTCTCAATTGTGAACATGCCCTGGTCCTGTTGAATCGACCACCAAAAAAGTAATAACTTCTGAAATCCGCAGTGTTCTCGTTGGCAATCATCTTCGTTAAATAAGTATGGGAGACTTGAGATTTTGACAGCTCCTAGCAGTTATCAGAGGACATCATAAGAATGTGTGCTATGTCAGTGAGGGGGGGGGGGGGGGAGGGGAAGGAGGAGGGTTGAGTAAGGGGTATAGTTTTCGGATACAGTTATATTAATTATTGATTTAATTCTGGTAACTAAACAATGACGGCGACTGTATTGTCTCCAAAATCATTAACTACCATAATGCCACTACCTATTATGTGGGGAATCCATGCTACAGCAAAAGTGGAATTGGGCCGGACACGTGAGGAGGATGAATGACAATAGGTGGACAAAACGCTGCACTGAATGGCAGACAAGGACAGGAGAAAGAACAAGTGGACGACCAGGAAGAAGATGGAAGGACGACCAGGAAGAAGATGGAAGGAAGACCAGGAAGAAGATGGAAGGACGACCAGGAAGAAGATGGAAGGAAGACCAGGAAGAAGATGGAAGGAAGAGATTACACAGAGAGGGGGAACAACATGGATGAGGAAAACAACAGACAGAAGAGAATGGAAAGTATTGTCGGAGTGGGGGGGGGGGGGGCTACATCCTGCAGTGGGTGGACAACGCCTAGACCAGACCAGACCAGATTATGTAGGGCATGTCTACAAAACCGATAAAAGCAGCAACGATACCCACACAAACAGCCACACGCAGAATATCATGACTTGGTAGATGTATTATAAAGCTGACATGCGTTGACAAACATCATGAAACTCTAAAAAAAAAAAAAAATGTTAACAAGTTAGATTTCCAGACAACTGGATTTTATTTAAAAAACAAAAGAAAAAACGTGAAGAAAACTTACAAAAATGTGCTGGACTGATACCATTACACATTCCATACCTAAGGAAAACTCTTGTTCACTTATAATACTGATTACTTATACGTAAGCTCTAAATCATAAGGCAATTCTCCTTTTTGGTGATGTTCATAATGACATGAATAATCTATAACTCTCATTCCAATTATAAACGAGTGTTTTATCGTTATATAACTTCAAACAATAAAGAAACATCTTTAAAAGGACAAAAACCTCAACATCCTTTTATCACAATACTCCCTTGCATACAAAAGTAACATTCCTTTAGAAAAGCACACCAAATTTGAATGCCTGGTGTTTGTGTCAAAGTTATGGAACTATGGCATCATCAAAATATTCACAGGCAAGCTATTTCACAGGGTTACACAATTTGCTAATTACTTACAAAAGATGCAATTATAATAGTTTCAAACAAAGGAAATTGGAAATTACCAAAGAATGAGTGAGATCAATGTGATTTACATTCTTTAAAAAAAGTATAATGAAAAAAATAATACCAGGAAAAAAAAAACAACGTAATAGAACTTGAGAAAAACTAAAGCTGATTGAATGTTCGATACCCTGTATCGCAGTGTGTACATGTAGAATTCATGGTTCCTTTATACGGACCATCACATTCATGGTCAGGGTGTCGTTGTAAAGAAAACGATTAAATACCATGTTTCTAAAGATGTACAGAAAATACGGTTTACTTTTCATCACTGGCAGCCGGGGTCTATTCATCATTTTTGTCTTGGTGATGGAGTAACGACTTCTGGCATCTGGTCTGATACTGACAGGGCCTTTGGCCTTCTCCAGTGTCAGGGTAACCTTGAATCTCACGGGCCAGTCCAGCATGTCGTCCCGGGGACCGCAAACACCGACCAAGGCGAAGTCGATCTGACCAGATGTTATGAAACTAGCCAAGAGTTTAAACGCGTACCCTCCAGACGTCACCAAAACATCAGAGCACACCGTTTCTCTGTGGTGGATCAGTCCGGAGATTGGTCTCAAGTGCCACTCACTCTGAAAATTATCTTCTTGCTCTCGTAAACGACCAATCCTCGCCGCTGTCATTTCTAGCTCTTTTGGTATAGGCGAAGAAGAGGAGTGGTAGGAATCCAATGAAGCATTTTGGACTTTCTTGAAAGATTGTGGAGTGGGGACAAGCGCATATGTCCCACCGGCCAGTTCAGCAGCATTGGGAGGGTTCTCCTTGGAGAGGCTCCAGTCATGTGGGCTTGGCCGCTTTTTACAGGGAACATCAGACAAGAAGAGCAACAACATTGTTTGCATCAGAAACATCAACATCAACGTGTCCACGTTTGCATCACAGTCGTCAGGTTTTTCATTGATACCTGTATCATTATTCAGAAATTGTATTTTCAATCTTCTGTCCTGTGGGCCCCCAGTTGGTTGTGAGTAACTTTCTGTTGCGTCTTCATCTTTACAACTAACACTGTCGTTTTTGTCAGTATTTATGCTTTCCGTCGGGCCATCTTCAGCAGCTGATGAAAGATTTAGAATTGAGAAGGAGTGCTCGAGATTTTCTATGATTTTTTCGGGTACTTGAACATCTAAGCTTCTATTAAACTGTTCAAAATCATCTCTGGTTTGTCCTACCTGTTGTGTCAAAAAATTATTTTCCTCTGATGATTTCTCAGCTCTGTCCAGTCTAGCATCATCCCAGTCTCTTTCAAACTGGGATTTTTCTTGAAGCGTAGTGACATTCTCAGCATTATTTTCGAAAATACAATTTAGTTTCGCAATACCGTTCTGAGTTTTCGAAATTTCATTTTTAACATAAGTCTGTAAACTTTGTATCCTATCAGATACCTCTTCAATTACAGTTAAAGCAAGTTGTATGAGATTTTCTGAATTTACTTTCCTTTCTTCAGTTAACAAATTGCCTACTCCTTCCACAAATTCAGCTATAAGTTTTTCAGACGTTACGGCTTTCAGATTCGTTGTCCGCATATCGGGAATGGTACGACTTATTTCGGTTCCCGGTGATGTTTTCGCCACGTCTGAGGTCCTTTCATTCACAGAGTTCCCAGCGTTCATTCCTGGGTTTTGACTGAGATCAGATTTGTTGTCCTTCACTGTCCAAATTTGTGTTTTCTTCCTTGCACCGCCTGAGGCGTTAATGCCATCACGCTGGTATATTTTAGCTGCAGTTATGTCATCGTCCTGATATTTGCCGTCACTGCCTTCATTTTTCGGATCTGTGCACTCTATTTTCTGGGTATTGTGTTCATCCAAGCTCTCCCGAAAACTCTCCGCAAATGTAGAATGTGTCTTCTCCAGCGCATCTTGCATGACTTGGTCAATATTCTTCATAATTTGATTTACGAAAGTACTTTTCAGGTTCTGAAACTCTTCCGATGGAATAATGGTCTTTTCCTTCAGTAATGCCCTGTGTTCTGCTTCAGCGTTATTCATTTTACAAAGAGCGTCCCCGACGATCCGAATGAGCGCGCTGACCGAAATGTGCATTTTCTGTACCTGATCAACCAGGTAACCTCCTACTGTTGCCAGTTGTCCATTCATATCGATCTGCAGGGCCTGTAGCTGGGTAATCTGTTGTTGTTGATTTTGAAATTGTTCTTTTTGCTGATTCATCAGATGTTGCACTTGATTGACTAGTTCACTCACCAATGAATAGACGCTGTCGTTTCCTTTGCTGGCACCCATGTCTTGATCTGCAGAAAATAGATGCACGAAGAAAAGTCCGCTTAATAACACGTCCTTACATAGGTCACCCATGAAATTTGTGGGCAGATGTTTAATGTCCTACAAAGTTAAGTTGTCTTTGAACTATAATGGAGATTATGTAATTCATTAAAACTGTCGTCCTTTACAGGCTCAACTTTGGAAGAAAATCTGAAGCGTGCAAAGTTTGATAGTATTTCAAGACTTACATACCAAGAACAATGCAGCTTCCTTTCTCTAGACACAAGAATGAATTAGAGTTGACAAATTTTAATTGAACTAATCTATCCTTAGTCCTATCACACCACGGCACACGCTGAAGGGCATAAGTAATAGGGCCTACATAGAGGGAAGGGGAAGAGCTGTTTGACTTGAAATGCATAAATGATGTTGAATGCACTTATTATGAAAATGTTCTGTGGTATTACCGGTTAATGGATACAAGAATAAAATTCCTTCAAGGAGTTAACAAACTAGTGCACAAAATAAGAGCAGTCACCTCAGTTCACAACCAAAGTTCTTGTTTGCTGTATCTCCATTTTCTGAAAAACTTGAGATCTTTTAGTATACAAAAGAGATATAACAAATTTCACACTTTGACAATTGTTTAACATGCGTTGCGGCAATTATCAAGCTTTCACAGTTCCGATTAATTCCAACTCTTTATCAGAATAATTGATACCACAAACGTCAAATTTTTCACTTGTGCAAAAAGTGGAGCTGGAACAAACAAAGACTTAGGTCGCCAGTTGTGCAAATACAATATTGTGCGGGTTCATGATACTGACATACTCTTCAGCAAGTCACTACCGACTTACCACCGGAAGAAGCTGCGTACTGCAAACGTTTCACCTCCATCTCTTTCATCCAGATTTCTCGAAACTGATGATAAGGAATGCCTGAGGCTTTGGCATGTTCTAACCCCTTCATGAAGTCCATCTTGCATCATAAGTGATTAATCTTTTCTCAGTCTATGCCTGAATGTAACAAAAAGATCAACAAAATAAAAACGGTAAAGACACCAGTGACTATTTAGAAAGAGTTCCCAACACCCTGATCACTTTGAGCTCCTAAACTTCATTGCACACAGTTTCAATACGTTCTTTTTGTTTTCTCAAAAAAAAAAAAAGGGGGGGGGGAGGGGGGGTAAGGGGCAGGGTAGGAATAAAGGTAGGTTCAGGGTTTAGGGACAAGGACAGAGTTAAAGATAGGTTTTAAGGTTTGTAGGGTTAGTGGTCCGGACGTATGGAAATCTTCCAGAATATTTAGGATCCAAATTGAAAACTAATAAGAATAATAACAAGACATAGGATTTACATAGCGCTCCATCCCTTTAAGAAACAGCCTGTAATCCATTTTGCATGTCAGACCAGTGAAGTCTGATGGTTGAATTAAGGCTTTAACGGTGCAAGTGGTGCCAAGTGTTACAAACAGTTGAAGTGGTACCGACGGAATAACCTTACGAACGCCATGAAGACTTCCACGTGGACTTCCTAAGTTATCCTATTATAAGTCCAAGGTGTATTTCTTTGCTTAAATGTTTCAAATGACTTTGGAATTGACCCCATAATTATTGTTTTTCAGGTATTTATATATTTGAAAGTGCATCTTTAACCTCAATTTTACTATCATGCCTGTTTGCAAGTATCAAAACTTCAGAATCATAATCTGAATGCAGATTTAGTTGGGTTTTTTTTTGTTTCTGTTTTTTTCTTTTCTTCGCTGGCCACACAAATCTAGGATTAATGAAGAATGTGATCGACGGGCTCCAGGAGAAATTCTTTACTAGAGTGTTTAGTTCTAAAACCAAGAATATTCCCAGCCAAGTTACTGGACATCCAATTGCAGAAATTGTCATACCATCCCCATGTTGATTATTCTTGTACTGTACAGTACTAATCTGACCAACCATTTATAATAATGCCTGAATTTTAATTTCTTTCGAAGAGTAAACAAGTTTAGTCGCCAATACAACCTCCAGAAAATGGTTATATCTCGCCAAACACAGACAATAAATGAACACTGGCAATGCATCACTATGGATTACGAGTGAGATAAAACGAGCACAGTTGGGGAAGAGTTCCCTGGGTTATCACGACCACTTTGAACTCTTACAATCAGGGTCAGGGATACGGACAGGGTTAGGGGATAGGGTTATGATGAAGAAAGGGGGGGGAGGAGTTCCCTTTGTGGCACATAGCAAAGGGCATAAACTGTGAAAGGGGGAGGAGTTCCGTATGCGTTACATGTAATTTTTACCGTTATTAAGTAAAGCTCACTGTTACACATTGTTCCCAACCTTATGACCAATTATCACTTCATATTCACAATAACACTTGTAACATACTTGCTAAGAAAAATAGTATAATCCAAGAAAAAAGTCGGAAGTGAGACAAAATCCGAAAACAGCTGCCATTTTGAAACTTACTGGGGAGAGGTCACAGTAACAGAATTTACCAAAAAGCGCGGCTGGCGAAGGTTTACTGAAACAAAACTTGATATAGTGTTCACGAATTTAAACTCACAACACATGGAATGGTTAGATGGACCTGGGGGCGTGAGGGTCTAGTCAGTTTGTATCAATGGGCGGTAGTCAGATTGACTAATCGGGCGAAAAGGGGCTGGGGTAGCCATTGGCGATCGACGTACACACAAGTAGGCCCTCATAAGATCAGATCATGCAATCTCCGAGCAGCTGAAATCGGATTGTTTCGCTACTAAGCCGATTCATAATTTTTTCAAACTATGCAAATTAACAAGGTCGGTAACTTTCCGTAATTTAGGTCAAGGTACTGACTGTGAATATAAGTAAATTTTTACCGACAATCTGTTAACTCACCTGCGTGGCGAAATGGTTAAGACATGTGATTCAGGAGCGAAAGGGTGTGGGTGCGGATCCGAGCATTGTCATGATTTATGATTATTATGTATGTGTTCTCTTTCAGATGCTTCTAGCGCAGAGAAATCGAGATGAAATGGAAGCAAGATAGAGAGGGGAGAGAGACACATGAGAGAAAACGAAAAATGACGTGAATTATTTATTGCTATTTCTTTATTAACCCCCCAAAAATACCTAGCCCCTTTTTTTATTCAACCCCCTCAAAATAAACCCTCTTTAGCATGTAACGCATTCGGAACTCCTTCCTTGAAAGGTGTAAATTTTAAGAGAAGGAAAGAGTTCTCCCTGTCCCGACTGACTACCCAGTCAACACTGCCCTGGACTTGATCCTTTCCCTAGCCGCAACCCTTTATTTGCTGGTTGAAAGAGTACGGGTAGGGTTAAAGGTGAAATTATGTTTAGGGTTAGGGATGAGGACCAGGTGAGGGATAGGTTTAAGATATCTTGACTGGGTGCCCGGTTGGCAGGGAACTCTTTCTGTCAACATGTGGCTTGGCGATTAACACTCTGAACATGTAGTATGTACCCGGCTAAAGCCGTGATGTCCCATACAGTACTCAATTTTTCCGGAAAAAGGTTTAGGTTTGGGGGAGGACAGGAGGGGGGGGGGGGAGAGAGATACACAAATCCTCTCTTTTTGCATCTTGTCTTGTAGCCGGGGCATAGGAAACTCTTTCCCAAGTGGAGTCAGTTTAATAGTATCTTGATCCACCAATATGGTCATAGCTGTGACATGAAAAACGCCTGGCTACAAGCAAGATGCATTCACGGATTTGGTCACGGACTAACCGCTTACCGATGGGTTTAAGTCGGTGTAATACAGATAGAACTAATTTCTGTCTTGGCTGCCAAAACTATGATTTTGTCTTAAATGTATAGAAAATGCTAACTCCGAGACTTTGACTTACCTGGTGTCAGCTAATCCTACAGAACAAATGGCAACGTTGCACATATAACAATGGGTCAGACTGATTATGAAGGAAATAAACTCGTTCGCCACACAAAACACATGTGTTCAGTTGGTGTTCGTGGGAAGTGATTAAAAAAAAACAACAACACATCAGTAAGCAAGTACACACTGACAACTCCGCTTATTGACAAATCTCTTTTAATTGGTACAGGGAGCTACTTGGCCAACAAATGTTAGATGTCGCATACTTTTTTTTTTTTTTTTGTTACTAAAATGGTCATCATGCCCTTAGCAAAAATAAAACAATGGCAAAGAAAGAAATAAAGAGATAATTATTTCCAGACTCAGCTTTGCAATAAAATAATATTTTTCGACAAGACATAAGTATGTCACTTCGTCTGTTTTCATGTTCTTCTAACAGGTTTTGTCATCATCTGAAAATGTGTAGTTTATTTCCAAGATTTACTTACCGTGGACGCACACATGGTGTAAACCATAATTATGTCTTATTTTTATTTGGTTGTTGCAAGGTTAAATAACAATAATAATAATAATAATAATAGTTCGTCCATCAGGTATGATGATGACCTTAACAACACCAGAGGAATAAAGAACAGAAATTGTTGAGAATTTCAACACATGGACAATAAAGAGAACTAAAGGACACAGAGGACAGAATGGAAAGACTGTTCTTTCATGACTTATGGCTTCTCGTGTGACTGATAAGTCCTATTTTTGCCCTGCAGACTCTTCCGCATAAATGACAAGAGTGCTCCGTTGGTTCAGTACCACTGGGCCTTTTCTTGCGCCGTTCTCTTTTTATGATAGCCTGCTGGACTCTGTCAGCTTCCCATGCTTTGCTGCCTCTGGTAAGGGCCGCCCTCCAATCTGCACGATCAAGCGAGAGCTTTTCCCACTCACTCACATCAATGGCAAAGGCCTTCAGTGATTGCTTGAGAGTGTCTTTGTAACGTCTCTTTGGGGCCCCAACATTCCTCGTTCCATTGGAGAGCTCAGAGAAGAAGATTTGCTTAGGGAGTCTGGAGTAGGGCATTCTGACAACATGTCCTGCCCAACGTAACTGAATTTTTTTCAGGTGGCAGAAGATGCTCAATTCCTTGGCACGATTGAGGACCTCAGTGTCTGGAATTTTATCCTGCCATTTGATCCTTAGGATCTTTCTAAGGCAGGCCAGATGAAAGTGATTTAGCTTTCTGGCATGCGATTGGTACACTGTCCAGGTTTCAGCCCCATAGAGTAGGGTGGGAAGGACCACAGCATTGTACACTTTCAGCTTAGTGTCTGTGCGAATGCCGGCGACATCCCATACTCTCTTTCGAAGCCTGCCAAATGCAGAGCTGGCTTTGCTGATTCTTGAGAGAATTTCAGTATCAACACGAGCCGCGGAAGACAGTGTACTGCCAAGATAGGTTAAATACTGGCAAGGTTAAATACTGGCTTTCTAATGCTCTCTTTCTGATGACTGTCTTTCCTTGCAAGATAATTCAAACAAATGAATTTAATCTTAAAGATCAAAAGCTGACCGAACTGCCAACCTATCGTGTACAAGGGCAGTATCGTTTAGATGGAGAAGTTCGCAATTTACAACAGTGTAGTATTTTAAAACTTGGTAATTTTCGGGCCAAAGTATAACTTCCTTTACTGAATATTCGAACATGATTTTTTTTTTTCAGTGTGGTAAAATCATACCACGCATAATCAAAGCTTCACTTCGGTGGCCGTGTTGTAAGTTGGGCTTAGACGGGTCTTTGTAAACATAGATATAGTGAGCGAATTACCTTATTCCAGTGCTTGTGAATAGCGAATACTGCCGATTTACGACAAACAACAGTATAGGCTCACATGGATCGAATTCGCCTATTAATACGTACTACTTTATGGGACGAAATGCGCCCTGTCTTTCTATCTAGGTATACGAATAAAAGTTTGTTTTGATCTTCACAAAATTGACCCAGACGAGAGAGATTCTTTGTTCTTGTTATTGTTTTTGGACCAGCTCCCGGAAAATGTTGGACAGGCAGGAACTGGCCATTAATACAGTGACAGACTCTAAGTTAGCTGCTTACATAGATATAATGTGCTGATTGAAATAGTTTTTATTTGAATCAAGTAGACCTAACTCGGAAATGCAGCACCGGACTACGAAATAGCTTTATTTACTAATGACATAATATAAGTAAATCATTTGTGTGCTAATATCAACAATTCAACATCAAAAGAAGAAGAAGAAACCGATGATGAAACGGAAAGAGACATAAATGAATTATTCTTTTTCTTGAAATTGCCTTCTATAGTGAAGATATTTAAATGTGCACAGAAAGAGAGCAAGTAAATCATTCCAGGTACACAAAAAAAAGTTTTTTCTTTGAATAAAGTGGACCAAAGTCAGAAATACAGCTCTGGGCCGTGAGATGAGGAAGAAGGATGAATGAATGAATTATTCTGTGCCTGGAAATTGTATTCTCTTATGAAGAGCTTTAAAAGTACACAAAAATATAATAATTATTTCTTTTTCAGTCACGTACATTTAAATTGGAGAGACAACTCCGGATCATTCGATGGTTTTGTTTTCTTTTGCCGTGTAATAAATCATATAAATGCTTGAATCA
The DNA here is from genome assembly GCA_963931925.1 of Onchidella celtica. NCBI lineage: Eukaryota > Metazoa > Mollusca > Gastropoda > Systellommatophora > Onchidiidae > Onchidella > Onchidella celtica. The sequence continues at coordinate 13,611,078 of OZ007583.1, read as the reverse complement.
GCAACTCACAAAAATCATAAATTAATAAATTAATTTTAAAAAGTAGATAAATAAATAAATAAATGTAAAAACTTTAAAGTGCTTAAAAATGGATTTTGTTCTTTGAATCAAGTAAATCTAACTGAAAAACACAAATCTGGACAGTAAGATAATTTTGTTTACTCAAGCATACTAAAACATGTAAGTGTTTTGGATCGGCAGTTCAAAATTAAAAAAAATATATAATGAAAGCATGGAAATGTATACCGTGATGTAAAGCATTGAAATGCATGGAAATCGGTTTTGCTTTGAATCAAGAATTTGAAACTTGGGAATTCTATTCTGGACGAAACGATAGTTTTGTTTCAGTGACCATGTAATGAATCCGTCATGTGCGAGGACCACCAGTTCAAAAACAAAAGAAGGACAAGAGGAAAATAATGAAGAAGGAGCCTAGAATTTGAATTCTGTGTTGAAAAGAACTTATCTTGAAAAGTTAATTCTCGGCCGTAAGCTGGTTTTGTTTACTTACACGCGTAATACATCATGCACATTATGCTTGGATCAGCAGTTCAAAAAAGAAATAAATAAATAAAACAAAAATGAAGTGATTGAACAAGTTTGACAAGGTGGCCTAGAGGCAAGGTGCTCGCCTGTCATGCCGAAGGTACCGGGTTCGAATCCCGGTCGGTGCAGGGATGTTAGAATTTGAGGATTTTTCTCATATTTTTCTGTCCCCAATCCTACGGTAGGTAGGATCGAGCACATAGTCTCCTCGGATAAGGACCAAAATTTCGGAGGGCCCGTGTGCACGTTGTGCACGTTAAAGATACCCTGGCAGTTGGAACTCGAAAAGAGCAGACCGAACAGGCCGCTGCCTGGGCAAAAGAATGAATCCTCACCACAAACAAGTAAAATAAAAATAAGAAAATGAGGTGTTAAATGGCAAGGGCAATGAACCTCCTAAAATGCAGACCTAAACGTATGAACAAGTTTGTTCCTAGACTCGTATTCAACAAAGTAAACTTTTAAAAATGGATAGATATGGATTTACTTTGAATCAAGTAAATCTAACTTTGAAATTCAACTCCGGGCCAAAGATGGTTTTATTTACTTAGACATGTAGTAAACCGTGTGTGTGCTTGGATCAAAGGTGGAAACCCAAAAAAAAACACGAAACAAAGACAAAAATTAACAAGAAACTTACTGAATCATTCAGTTCCTGGAAATTCTTTTCTGTGGTGTAAATGTGTTGATGATGTAGGGAGCATTCGGCAGTTCTCACGGCAGTTTTGAGTCCAAGTGCAATAGTGATGTAAGCAGGCCTTGATAAGTTTGGCTCATTTGTCTCCGGAGTCTTATTCGACTTAAGTTGGCGAAGAAAACATTGAAATATCTCAGTGAGATTGTAGAATGGTGACTTTTCCAATGTCTCTGTTTTGTAACCAACACGTCACTCTCATCAGTGTGTACGCCCCAATCCTTCAAGCATACCCTGCAAAGAAAAACAAGTTCTCCTCGGACCTCCGTGGTCTGTTGCAGAACATACCTGAAAAAGTCAAAAGAGTTATCCTTGGTAATTTAAATGCCCGGGCTGGGCGTGACTCAGAGGCTTGGAAAGGGGTCCTCGGGAAACATGGTGTCGACAGTTGCAGTGATAACGGGTGCCCTCTTCTTGAATTCTGCGCAGAACAGCAGCTCGCGATCACGAACACCATGTTTCAGCAAAAAGACCGACACAAAATCACCTGGATGCACACAAGGTCCAGACATTGGCACCTCATCGACTATGTTCTAGTGAGCCAGAAGGATTTGAAAGATGTGCATTACACTAGAATAATGCCCAGTGCTGAATGCCAGACAGACCACAGCCTTGTGAGGAGCAGACTCTGCTCCCACTTCAAACCCAAGCCAATGAGAGCAGGGATCCCAAGAAAGAAACTAAACACAAGCAGCCTCCTGTCTACAGAGACTAGGAAAGACTTCCAGGAAAACCTAGAGACGAAGGTCAATGAGTCCTACAGCTCATCGGACCCATTCCCAGATGATAATGGGACTACGTCAAGTCGGCAGTCGTAAAATCCTCTGAAGAGTCACTCGGCTTCTCATCAAAAGGAAATACGGACTGGTTGACGAAAACAATGAAGAAATTACGGAACTGTTAGCAAGAAAAGGGCAGCACACCAGGCCACACTTATCCAGCCCTACCTGCCCACAGAAAAGGCGCCTTGTTATGGCCGAAAAGGTAAAAAAAAAAAAAAAAGTCGCTTTTAAAAACCAAGGCTAGTTATGTTTTTTTAACTAATTGTTTTTGTTGTTGTTGTTGTAATTTCAACGTGTTAAAGATGCCATTGCAACTGGTGTGATTGGGATCGATCCCAAGTTGGATAATAGGACATCAAGATCAAAAGGGGCCAGGATTCTGCCACGGGTAATATTTTGGGGTGAGTCGAATACTGGTTTTAACTGCAATGAAATGCATTCACCTCACGGTCAACAGATCAGCAGTTCTTTTCTTGCACTCGCTAGATGGAAATTGTCACCTGTTGTGCCTCTTCACAAGTATTTAATTCTGGAGCATGGTGCATATTCACCATTATTTTACCAGCGCAATGGCTGATCGAAGAGAGGATTTCCATGTATTTTCACCCTTGGCCATGTAGAGGAGACAGCCAAATTGAGGAAAAGTTTCTTTTCCAAAAGTTAAAATGCCGGCTTTTTTGTTTTTATGTTTTGTTACTTGGGGGGGGGGGGGGGGGGGCTTTCCCTTAATTATAGCATGTTGTAAAAGCCAAAACAGTGAATGTACGTTTTTCTTCCTGTAATCCGATGTCAAACTCAGATATTTCCTGTATGAATTCCAATTAGTTGAATAAGAATGTTTCGTGTAAAGAATATGTGCATGTCTGTGACAACTGCTTTGTGAAAATGTTATACAGTAATTCCTGTTACTAGAAGTTAGAATTACCTGATTTCTGTGATTTGAATGCTTTCATGTAGACTTCCCGACGACTTGGCAATGCAAGTTTCACTGTCTACTAGCTTCAAAATTGTAGTAGGTATGTTTTATAAGTTATTTGTTCGTTTTTTCAAATGATTCTTATATTATTCTAACGATCTAATATTGAATAAAACATTGAGAAATCAGTACCCATTTCATATGTTGTTGTAAAACAGCCTGTTGTGTTTTCGACCTTTAACAACATGAGAATGCTGGAAAGTGTGGCTTTAGTAATAGCACTATGTTATCTTTATGCCAGACAACAAGGAACATACACACACATACACAGAAGAAGTGTACAGAGGGAGGTAGACAAGGAAAGGGAGGCACAATATTAAAACAGTATCGAATGTAGTTTAAACCATTTTATTATCAAATACATTTTGCCATTGTCACTACCTTAATTGACATAGATGACCTGCCCTTCAAGCAAACATATTATGCATTAACAACATACTCTTTGGCAAAAAAAACATTAATAAACATTAAAAAAAACAAACTCTGTTATGACAAAAAAAAAAGGGTCCCACTTAAATTTCAAAAAATTCACAAGGCTGGCTATGTTAATATATTTTGTGCGATTATGCTGTCCATTAAAATTTAATAATGTAAAAGACCTGAACTTGTTGAATTTCTCTGGCTTTAAATACTATAAAATTCAAATTTCTAAGAGTCACAAAAACTATGCTGAAAGCATCTTCTGCACAGTAAGCCGATGACCGCTTTGTTTCTCCAGTTGGGGAGGGGGGGGAGGGGGGAGAGAAGAGGTTGAGGGGTCTTATTTGCTCTTCAATATTCGAGGCTGATTTTAAATGGTTAATTTCTTTTCAGCTTTCAGACTCTGTAAATCGTTTTTCCATAACTTGTTACAGTAATAGGAAGACCGGAAGAACATTGTACTTATTATCATTTATTATATTCTAGACGATTTATGTAAGGGAATCAATGTGTGCTATATATATATTTATTTCACATTTTCTATGTTGCTTTTAAGAACGTTTAAATTCAAGTGCAAGAAAAAGAAATATATATATATATACCTGATTTAAATAAGAGTAGAAAAAAAATTTTCTGTGAATTATGAACATGAATAATTTATGAAAAAAAAAAGTTCTTTACAACACGAACACCTAAACAAACGTAACTTTCATTGCCATTCAATACTAAGTTCGCCCAAATCAGCCACATCTGCTAAAAATAAACAAGTCTGAAATAATATTGTGTGTACAGATAGAATGCATCAGTTCGTGATTTCAACAACTCGGAACTGATAAATTCAGTTTTGGGGAATGTTGTGACTCTCTCTAGACTTAGAAGTCAAGTAAAAAGATTTTTTTTAAATGATCACCAAAGAGCAATTCTATTGCAGTTATCTTACAGGTCTACTGCAGACTGTGTGTAAAAAGAGTCATATCCGTATAATTTATACCAAAGAAGATTTTTTTCTTTTGTGCAAAGTAAACTTTTTGTCCTCCTTACAGTAGAACTGTCACTTGTTGTCTCCATAAAAACTCATTCATCATTAATTTTTTGTCTTTATAGACTTCGCTGTTCAGCTAGACCTTTCTTCTTCGGGAAAACATTTCCACCCTGTTGTCAAATATAACATACTAGATGACCTACCGGGCATTGCCCGGAATAAACAATCATGTGCTGCCCCCCCCCCTCTCTCTCTCTCTCTCTCTCTCTCTCTCTCATATAATAAAAGTAATAAACTACAGTCTTACTTCAGAACTCATGCGCACCAGAACACTACGCACCAAACTGAACGCTTGATACGGTTACTTTTTATGACATGCACGGTACTATATATTACCAGAAAGTATAGATATATAGAGAGGGTTCACTGTCGGCCGCTTTGCACTGCGAGACACGGGGGGGGCGCCGCGAACCAGCCGGCGAGCGGGCTAAATGTAGGTCGCTGTGGTAAACAAAACCACGTGTAGGTATTTTCAGTGGGAGAAAGAGCGAACTCCGTGGTATAAACTCAGCAAACTGGCGGCTTCTTACACTTTCTATCAACCCCAAACTGTGAAGAAACCCCAGTAGGTAGATGCTCACGTTCTTTATGATACAGATAGCTCTTTTCAAATAAAATAAACCACATGAAATTGCATTTTCGCGAGGTGCTGATTTCAAATCTCTGGGCCTAATGGCAGTACACCGTAGATCTAGATCTCAATGGATCGACAGTATGATTACATGAATCGAAAGCATCCCACCTAAATCCAGGCTTCTAGCTTTTTATTTTGTCATAGATCGTGTTAAACCTAGTATTCCCTAGCTGGACTTAGGTGGTAGGTGTTTGAAGACTAATTGCCTTCCTTTCACGTCACAAAGTGCTCTCCTGTGAACTTTGTGCGTTGTGAACTTGTAGCCTCTGCATGCTATTGATTGTAATTGACAAGGTACTGAAGATCGTCGTTTCTCAAGGCCTCAGCCTGCTCTGACAGGCCAAGGAGATGCATGCTTTCTGTAGGCTCCATTATTTTTACAATAAGCTGACTCCTCAACCCGGAGTTGCGAAGACACGGAGGGGTATTGAAGCTGTCCGCTGCTGCCAACAACCAATATTGTTTGCAGAGAAGCTGATGGTGAACCAGACCCTCTTTCCTTTCATCTGTCGAAGCTTTTCTCCAAAATAAATGTACGGTCTGCATTGCGGATGCTTTAAAAGGTGCATGTGCATTCATTAAGCTGGAGCATGGAGATATAAATTTTGCCATTGTGTTCGGCTTGTAAATTGTTACATGCTCATTTTGGGGTGTGCAGGGTGGCGTTAATTTAGAGGGTGGTTGAGGAACGTCAATAAAATAAATAAATAAATAAATAAATAAATAAATAAAATGTCAAGATAGCATGCATTCTTCTTCATGGCATACCCTCCACCTTCTCCAGAGCAGCAGGCCTCAAAATGTTCAGAGCAGTGAATACTGCATTAATTGCAAAGAATATGCTGTTCAGGCTTCTTATCTAGATCAGCTCATCTTGGATTGTTTACTCACCACTTGTAGCCTAAACCAATCATAACTAAGGACAAAAATATTATGAGTTACCACAACTTACTTATATATTCTTGGAGGGGTGGGGCCCGGTCGTGTTATTAATCTTGTTATTATTATGATATTGTTAACCAGCTTTTGATGAACAGGGAAGAGGCAGAGAAGAGTAGAACACTCTTTCTCTCTTTCCCATAGCAACAGCAACTTGTAAGCACAGTGTTGCTTCTTCCTTTTTAAGCTATACCATGATTATTTTTAGTTTTAGAAAATGCATCAGAAAGGTGAACATAAATAATCTATAATGAAATACTTTTTAGTATAATTGTACATGTATGATATAAATTAAACATAGAATAAGTGGTTGATATAGATCTAGGTGTAAAATTAATCTTATTCTAGGCCTGTGCATATCATCCTGTAATTAGATCTAGATCTCTAAGTATCTTATTATATATTTCAGTAACTTTCAACCTTTGGCATGGCTAACTGACCAAACTATACACTCTTCAGGCCTTAAATTTGGCAGGAAGGTGGCAATTGAGATAAGGAAGATGATGGCTATAATTAAAAGTTGTTTACTTCAAGCATGTATTTTTAAAAAATAACAATGTTTATTGCTATGTAACATCTGTATTTTTGCATGTTTGTTTCGTAATATTATAGTACCGTGCATGCCATAAAAAGTAACCGTATCAAGCGTTCAGTTTGGTGCGTAGTGTTCTGGTGCGCATGAGTTCTGAATCAAGACTGTAGTTTATTGCTTTTATTATATGAGATAGAGAGGGGGTTGGGGGGGGGGGGGCTACATGATTGTTTATTCCGGACAATGCCCGGTAGCTCATCTAGTATAAAAGATTTTCTGAATTTGCGAAATTAAAAAAAAACAAAAAAACATCATGGTATCATGGTGTGCAGTGAAAAATATGAAAGAGCTTAAAGTTATAAAAATCTGTGGTTTTAACTGGTATGAAATTTCCTTTTAAAGAGTTATAAAACAACAGCATCTTCTGCACGTTAAGCAGCAATGATAGTAAGTCTAATTAATCAACAAATGTTTATCGGCAGTGATGTACGATACTACGGGTAGCGTCTGGCTACACTATTGTAATAATTATGTGTGTATCGACACTTGGCTGTATACTTTTGGGTCAAACCATTTTGTATGTGGTATCTGGACTGGCATTTTTATCTTGCACTCTAAACAACACTACCAGTGATATATGTATTGCTCTACTTTGCAGGCTGAACACATAAGGATTACAAAGCACCGGACACAACAAATGCATAATTAAGCAGGAAGCTGAAAGAAAAATGGGGGAATGGGCAGGTGATCGGTGCTGGAATACAAGTTAGTTTTACATTTCCTAGTGAAAGTTATGAAATTTCACAAATGTTACAAGAAGCCTGCGACCATTAGCACAAAAATAAAAAGCACTTTGTCTTCGATGAGGCTTCCACATAGGGTAGGCCTAACAGTAGCTGTGTTGAAGATTTATTTACATATTTTTGATAATGTATTCAAATCAATAGCCTATAGCCGTGTGCAGACACCCCCCCCCCCCCGAAAAAAAAATCCACAGAGGATTGATCAGCCAGACAGGTTTGATGGGATGGTCGACAACATGCTTGAAGCTGCCAGAGAACGGCCAATTCAGTTCCTCTGTGAACAGAAATCATAAATGGTGTCACATTAAATTCTTTGCGTTCACTGAAAAAATGGATGGATAGATAAATAGATAGATAGATAGATAGATAGATAGATAGATAGATAGATAGATAGATAGATAGATAGATAGATAGATAGATAGATAGATAGATAGATAGATAGATAGATAGATAGATAGATAGATAGATAGATAGATAGATAGATAGATAGATAGATAGATAGATAGATAGATAGATAGATAGATAGATAGATAGATAGATAGATAGATAGATAGATAGATAGATAGATAGATAGATAGATAGATAGATAGATAGATAGATAGATAGATAGATAGATAGATATCAGTTAGCCCCGATCCTATACTCATTGGTGGTTCAGAAGTTCCTAGCTGAACTGTAACCTATTCAAAAAGATATTGGAATATGTTTCTAAAACGTAGAGATTCGGTGACAAATTAACTTAACATTACAATTTCCCTGTTATCGTGCCTTTGACTTGTGGGCTATCGAGGATTCTGCAGAATGGTATCTTCAAAAAGACTTAAAGCATCAATTGTACTGGAAAACAAATTTAAATATAAAACTACATTTTCACTTTCGTAAGGTCTTGACACGTTTTCTTTAATCGTACATTGCTTGTTTAAAGTGTAGATAGTAATTACTAAAGTACTAAACACTAAACCTCCTCAAGGGGTAAGCATCAAGTACCGAACTGATGGCAGTCTATTCAACCTCAGGAGACTTCAGGCAAAAACCAAAACCAAAAGTACTCAAGTCTGTGACCTACTATTTGCTGATGATTGTGCACTTCTGGCACACGATGAGGATAGCATGCAAAACTGTGTTGATAAGTTCTCTAGTGCCTGTGACAACTTTGGCCTCACAATAAGCACAAGGAAGACGGAAGTGCTCCATCAGCCTACTCCAGACGACAAGTATCCTGTGACCCCAAATATCAAAGTCCATGACAGTCTTCTGAAGGTGTCGGAGAACTTCACCTATCTTGGCAGTACACTGTCTTCCGCGGCTCGTGTTGATACTGAAATTCTCTCAAGAATCAGCAAAGCCAGCTCTGCATTTGGCAGGCTTCGAAAGAGAGTATGGGATGTCGCCGGCATTCGCACAGACACTAAGCTGAAAGTGTACAATGCTGTGGTCCTTCCCACCCTACTCTATGGGGCTGAAACCTGGACAGTGTACCAATCGCATGCCAGAAAGCTAAATCACTTTCATCTGGCCTGCCTTAGAAAGATCCTAAGGATCAAATGGCAGGATAAAATTCCAGACACTGAGGTCCTCAATCGTGCCAAGGAATTGAGCATCTTCTGCCACCTGAAAAAAATTCAGCTACGTTGGGCAGGACATGTTGTCAGAATGCCCTACTCCAGACTCCCTAAGCAAATCTTCTTCTCTGAGCTCTCCAATGGAACGAGGAATGTTGGGGCCCCAAAGAGACGTTACAAAGACACTCTCAAGCAATCACTGAAGGCCTTTGCCATTGATGTGAGTGAGTGGGAAAAGCTCTCGCTTGATCGTGCAAATTGGAGGGCGGCCCTTACCAGAGGCAGCAAAGCATGGGAAGCTGACAGAGTCCAGCAGGCTATCAAAAAAAGAGAACGGCGCAAGAAAAGGCCCAGTGGTACTGAACCAACGGAGCACTCTTGTCATTTATGCGGAAGGGTCTGCAGGGCAAAAATAGGACTTATCAGTCACATGAGAAGCCATAAGTCATGAAAGAACAGTTTTTCCATTCTGTCCTCTGTGTCCTTTAGTTCTCTTTATTGTCCATGTGTTGAAATTCTCAACAATTTCTGTTCTTTATTCCTCTGGTGTTGTTAAGGTCATCATCATACCTGATGGACGAACTATTACTAAACACATTCAAATCGACTTTTATTGCAGTTTATTACACCTAAATAAAACTTAGGGGGAAAAGAGAAAATGCACAAAAGATTGTGATCTACAATTATTAATGTACCTGTAATGACCATTGACCAGCCATGTACAGCTCAGACATGATGGCTGAAAGAGTTACCTTCTGGCCTGTTGAGAATGTGAAATATTTATCATTAAGGCAATTATACTGAAAGGAATCCCAACAAGAAAGACGTATGTGGTCGTAAATTGTCGTTATTGCGTATTTCCAATAAACCAACATGACAAACTGACAGTCAGATGGCTAAACAAATGATATGATAGAAAAGTAGCCAGACTGGTAAATGGGTGGATGACTGGATTGTTGGGTGGATGGATGAGCAGGTTGGTAGATAGGTGGGGCTGATGCTGGGTAATTAGGTAAGTAAGTATATAGATAGATAAACAGATAGATAGATTGATAGATTATGTGAGAAGAATATTGACGAGTGTTCTGTAAGCTTATGGAAAATGCACCCCCCAAAAAATGTTGGTTTTTTTAAAATTATAAATATAGGAGTGCGGTACAACATAATATACTTAGAGCTCAAGTCAAAAGTGAGTCTTCATAAAGTGTCTCTTCTCGACTTCATACGAAAATGATAAAGCGTGGAAACTTAGGCAAAAATGGTACCAGTGATGATTTTTTTTTTCACAACGTGAAAGAAAAACATCTTTATTGCTATTAACTATTATTTTCAAAATCCTTGTGTGTGGTGGCAAGGAGAAATGTGTGTAAGACCATAAAAATTGATCCGTTACGAGCTGCAGCACCGCTGGTCTGAGAGATAAAAATATCGTTTGGAAACATTTCAATTTTACCTCTTTGCAGCAAACTGCTGATGGCCTGTAGGACAAAAACTATGTCGATATTGTACGAGTCAGACGCCTTGATGATTTCGTTTATGGTCCCTTTCTTTTCAAGGGACCCTTGTGATTGAGTGTAGCCTGTCTCCTCTGTTCCCCAAAAAAAATGAAAATACAAAAATTACAGAATCAACAGTATGCTAATTAATGATGACTTAAATTTTGTTTAATAGCGGAATCTATAAAAACTGTTGTTTACCGTTTTGATCAAGCTGATCAGAAATCAACCAATAATAATGCATTACTTCATGTTATGGCAGATTCCAGGATTAAAACATATGGACACATACGTCATACAGAGGTCTAGGACACCAGTTGCAGCCATTACAATTGTGTTAATCTGTATTCATTGTACTTACTAGCAGACCGGAGGAAAAACAGATCTTTCAAATTCTTTGTACTGAGCCAAATTGTATTTCATCCAGATCTAGTACGCATTAATAACGGCACTTGTATCGATGCAAAGACTTATAGAAGTTTTTATGACACGAGTACTTCTTGGCAGAATACACAGATTTGATAACATTGATTTTTGATCATCAATGTCGCAAAGAATGAAATTCTGAGCACGCGTTTCGAATTTATTGTCGAAAAATAGTCTGTTTCGGGCGGCTCCATAATGCGTAAACAAATAAGAATGAAGAGTGAGTTTTACCCGAAAAGGATATGTACATGTAATTTATCGTCAAAAATTAAGGCAAACTTTCATAATTTTTGGTCTTGCATTCACGTTTTGGGTGCTTACATGTTTACCCTCTAGCTCCATTACAGTATGATGAAGATGATGCCCCTCGTAGGTGAAGCAATAAAACTATGATCTTTATTAGAAATGGCTGCAGTGCCATGCTTATTAAAGCATCGTCGAAGACAAATGGCACAAGCCATGATAAAAATGCCATTTTACAAAATAAATCATAATTGATTGCATGGTCCAACGAACCTCAAAGACAGGCAAGGCCTGCTTCCATTAAAATCAGTCTTTCAAAGCCCAAACTCATTCAGTCATAAAACTATTAAATGGCAAAATAGCTTGAAAGGTTTAAGGAAGCTAAATTTGTTCAACGGTAATTACTTTTAAATGAATCAAAACACCATACCCATTTCAATTCTTCCCTCCTGGTTGAGCCGGAAAAAAAGGTTACTTTCTGTCTTTGGAGAGAATAGCCAAAAACGGGGAGGCCCAATTTGACACAGTCATGTGACAATAAAAGTGTTGCTTCGCTGAGGCGAATAAAGAATGTTTTCCATATTTTTGTTTATATGAGTCGATGGTTCATAAAAGTCAATAATATAGTATTATCATCCTGATTATTGTTATTATTATTGAAAGGATAGTAGCTCTTTATTATTATGAAAATACTATGATAAACCAATCATTATTATGTATTCATATTCCAGCCAATCAGAATACAGATATGTTGTGAGTGGAGTGTTACCATTATAGTTATTGTGAAGTGCCACCGTCTGTAAATTTCGGTTCCGCTGCTTTCGAGAAGCTCGGGCCAAAGGACAACTTTTACCTGAGAGGGTAAATCGAAGTTTGGTTTCCGTAGTTTGTTACAATTACAGCAAGACAACATGATGAGTTAATGAGGGATAGGAAGGATCTTCTTCTTGTCTAGATGCGCAATAAGATTTGTTCCATTTTCTATTTATTTTTTTTATTTATTTTTTTTCGGGGGGGGGGGGGGGGAGCAAGAAATAAAATTCAAGAACTAGAGTATCAATGCACTTTGAACAAGTTTGAATTCGAATATTATTTAAATTGAATTCCAGACCACGCTTTCGACAAAATGAAAAGGCTTTTTCAAAGAATTTCCTGTAGTTTATTCTCCTGCTTTTACACAAGAAAAGCTGAACCCACTCAGGGCCTTGCCATTTCTTTTCTTTTTTGAATCGTCGTATTCGGGGCACAGGTATGCTTCATATTTATTTCGTGAATAGATGCTGGCGACTAAAAATGATGATTTCTCGGAACCTGACTATATACAAATAGATTTGGCGGCGGAGGTTGGGGGCGTTAACCCTCTTAATTTTAGTTCTTCTGGCATTTGAACAACCATAGATTTTTTATCTCTTCAGTTTCTCAGGCATATGTTCCAAGAAATTTAAACAACAATTTATTTGATTGTCGATACTGTCTAACTACACAAAACAATACTTACAAATAGAGTAAAGCCATTTCAGTACTCCACGAATGTCCAGTATCAAATGGCTTTTCAGACACATTTATCCACCGACACTTTGTCACTTTCATGTCGGTTGTCATTTACCTGCATCAAGAGAACGTTTGCAAACACAGCATTACATAACTCAGTCCTTCAATTAAATCGCAAAATCTGAGTGCACATACCTTGGCTTATCCTATCCACTACCTACCTACCTGCATGACATACTTACTTACCTACCCACCTACTTATCTACCTACCTACCTACTTACCTACTTACCTACCTACATACCTGTCTAGCTGCCTTCCTTCCTGCTCACCTACTTACTCGCCTACCTATCTACCCATATCACCCATACCAACCGACCCACCAATCCGACCACCACATTTACATGCTAACCTACCTGCCTATCCACCTTCCTGCCTAGCCATTAACCTGCTAAACTAGCCAGTTATCTATTTGCCTATCTACCTAATTACCTAGACACTTACTAACACCTGCCCACATTATTTGTATTTTTTTAATATTAAGAAAGAACGAAAAAAACAAATAAAGAAATAAATAGGTAAATAAATTGAGAAAGAGTGAATCAATAAGTAAATATACAAATAGATAAACAATTAAACAAATACGCAAACGAATCTATTATATTGTAAAAGTACAAGAAAATCCCGTTATCACGAAAAGGCTCACAAACAACGTAATGGACCTTCACGAACTCTGGGCATCAAGAAACGAAAAATGATTGCCGACCAAACACACGAACATACGCCGTCGAGAAATAATCCACAAACTGCGCAAAAAAAAGAAAGAACAACTTTGATCTCTTAGCTTCCTAGATTGTTTATATGGTATGATACCCGGGGAACAGGACATTTAATATATGACTCAATTTGCACTCGCCAACAGTAGATATCGACCCGCTGGTGCAACACAAACACTGTATCAGTATTGATTCGGTATTGATTTCTACTTGAATTTTAACTACCTCTCACCTTTTTTCAATCGATCGATCGATCTGGCATGTTCAGTAAGAGGGTTCGATAGCTTAGCCGAGACCTCTACAAACCAGAAGCGAGGACAAAGGAAGGGGATGGCATGAAATTGTAAGTCTTTTTTTTTCTTTGCCGGCCCCTCAATAGCGACTTTTGGGCTCGTGCCAAGTGCCGGATAGGTACTGGTGACACATTTCAATAATATAAGGCGCTACCGGAATGTGACCCTCCTTCACTGCACCCGTTCGATAATGCCTTCAAAGATTTTTTTTTTTTTTTTTGGTCCCTGTATACCTGAAAAGAGACGCAACGCATCCACAATAAGAATAGAACAACAAACAAAAAAAGGTGTTTGCTATGACTACGAACAGGGTTGCCTTAGAATCGTCTCTGAATGTGAAAGTAACTAAATAAAAGCTTGCAACGCGGTAGAGATTGTTTGGGTGATTAAATAGTGGTTTAAATTCAACCGTTGCTTCTCACTTTGCAGTCTGTGCACTAGCTCAGGGGCCCTCCCATTTGACTTCACATCCAAACAGCCATTTGCTACAGAAAAGAAAGAGAGGGGAAGACACAGAGAGACAGACAGACAGACAGACAGACAGACAGACAGACAGACAGACAGACAGACAGACAGACAGATAGACAGACAGACAGATAGACAGACAGACAGACAGACAGACAGACAGATAGACAGACAGACAGATAGACAGACAGACAGACAGACAGACAGACAGACAGATAGACAGACAGACAGACAGACAGATAGACAGACAGACAGACAGACAGATAGACAGACAGACAGACAGACAGTGAGAGAAGATAGAGAGACAGAGAGAGAGAGAGAGAAAGAAAGAGAGACAGAAAAATTAATTGTCTGAAAGGCAAGTGCGGCAGAAAAGAACCTATTTTCTATCAAACATTAACATCTCGCTGCTGTTTCCTTATAGTAAACTACATTGGTCCACATGAGATGGCAGATACATTCATATTGATATTTCATTGTCCTATTCCCATGGTAACCTTACATTTATGGGCACCGTATTGGATAATGTGAAAAATTCAAACGAATATATCTCAAGAAAGAGGCGAGAATCCGTCTTCCTGCTTTGAATAGTATTTATGTGGGAACTTACTGAACAGGAACATTGATGCGCTCTTTAAATGCAGGATGTTGAAACTTGTGTACTTACTTTCAAACTTCAGGTATACAAGAAGTCATCAAAAAAGCACTCAAATAAATCAACCAATAAAAATATACTAAACAAAATTTCTGCAAAACTCGCTAGATAAAGTTGTGAAGTTAGTATTGTTTTAAAGACATTTTTTAAGACGTTTTATTTTGTTTAATGATGAAAAATGTAGTTATTCTGAAATTCGAGAAAAAAACAAAAACAACATATTATTTCAAGACTGGATTTGAGAATAGAACACGCTTTTTCAAACCATTTTGGTTTGCAAGACGTTTGTTTCCAATACAAAACCCACTTTTTATCATACTATTTATCTGAGGCGTTAATAGACATTTCATCCCTGTTTGACTGAAATAAAACGGTGTTTTCGCACAAATCAAGATGGAAAGTGAAACAAATGGGGGTATTAGCCTGCAGATAGATAGATTGATAGATAGATAAGTAGATAGACAGACAGACAGACAGACAGATAGTCTGATAGACAGACAGGCAGATAGACAGACAGACAGATAGACAGATAGACAGATAGATAGACAGATAGATAGATAGATAGATAGATAGATAGATAGATAGATAGATAGATAGATAGATAGATAGATAGATAGATAGATAGATAGATAGGCAGGCAGGCAGGCAGGCAGGCAGGCAGGCAGGCATGTAGGTAGGTAGGTAGGTAGGTAGGTAGGTAGGTAGGTAGGCAGATAGAATAGATAGATCCCTTAATTGAACTGACATAACGACTACATAAGCAAAAGTAGTTTGCATTCTTTACATGTTTCAAGCCACGGAGTTTTCAGTTTAATACATGTATAATTATTAGTAGTTAAAGGAGAAAATGTAAATTGTAATGCACGGATTTTTGGCAGGCTTAAGTGTACTCCACAATGTAACCCATTTCTTTGTCTTTGCTCAGCGATGAAACTCAATGTCTGCTGCTTTTCAATGTTTAATTGATAATACTTTAAACGATTCCTTACATTTAACAAGTCATAAACTTCTGACTAGAATATAATGAATGCAGATTATTACTTTCGTTTGTCATCATTTATGCTACAACTAGCTGAGGTCCCCGGCCCTGCCCGGGATAAATCGGTTTGAATATTAGTTTCAGTTCTGGGTGATTATTATGGACCTGCTTCATCTTGCCTGTTCCTATTTATTTATTTTATTTTTGTTTGTTTGTTTTTAAATAAGTCTTACTGCTCTGCCTTTGTGAGTTGACACCCTGCGCATCCCGTACAATAGCATGATTTGCGCACGGGTTAGTGTGTTTGATAGTGAACACATCGCAGGAAGTGATAACGAAACCTTAAAATGGCGAACCATGACTCGAAATAGATCTAAATGATGGCGAAACAATGAAAAACGAAACGTAAAAGCCTGAACATTTCATAATTTCTAATATAGCCCATGTTAATTTCTCATTGATAATATGCTGTTGTGCAAAGTTTGAAGCCTGAGTGTGATGCGGTTCCTGAGCCTTAGGTGACCAAACTGTTAAACCAAAACACGGCCTCAGGGGAAAACCTATTTGGAAATGTTGAAAATGGTGTTTTAAAAAGATGATTGGAACTGGTAACAAAACAAATGACTTCATAAATTCAGTTTGTACATTTCCACACATTATATCTTCAAAATGAATGTGTAAAAACCTAGTAGATTTTTTAACTAATGAGCACAGAAAGTTTGAACTTTCTACGTTTAGCCGTTTTTCTATGCATAGGGAAGGACCGCTCCAAGTTGTCCAAATATATATATAGATGATGTTGACAAAATGCATTTTCTCCAGAATGATAATATTTATACGCTTACTGCTTCAGTTTTTGCGTTAAGAACTTTTGACAAAAGAAAGCATGTGCAAATTTCGGACACATGTCGAAGGTAATGTCGACAGAATTGTTTGAATAAAAATCATTGGTCTACTCAGCTATGACCTGGATAATAATGTTTCACAAAATCAATCGCTCAGCTATTCTCAACAGATACATCAAAACAAATCAGGAATTGGCAATTTTGTTTATTGTGGTAAGCGACATTCCTACATAAGGTATAATATATATCACAGCACATTCGATTTGAGTAGGCAGAGGAGATAAAGAGTATGCATGGGTGTACATGTATTTTTAAAATCACATCGATTTATAACTTTTGATTTACATGAAATTTCATACGAACAAACACTGACAGTCTCTTTCGCAGAAGAAATATTCCATTTTCTGACAACCTAGATCTAACTCTACTTTGATTCAGTCAGTTCGTCGTGCGCTTTCTCACTCACTCCACTCACTCCAAATTTCACTCACTCCCTCACTTTCTCAGTCCACCGCAATTTTCTTAAAGCACGTTATTACGTTTCTTTCTCCCCTTTTTTTCATATTCGATAGTCAATGCTCAATCATTTCCTACATAACAATGCATCTTCTTTTCCTTGTTTGGGATATGGGTTGAAACTTCACAAACTCAAACACAGTTTTCTCCTTCAACTGAAACAGAAAAAGAAAATATTTTAAGTTATATTGTATTCACATATTTCTGGATTAAATATTCCATAGTATGTGTCTCTTATAACTACATTTTTTTTGTAAGAGACTGAAAGGTACATTCTGTAAGGACCTGATATTTGCAAAGACACTGGAGCTGAGATTTAAGAATTTAATCGACAGTAGTTCAACTGTCTTCGAAAATTGGAATCCCAGGGAACCTACAGAAACCTCAGTCATTCCTTACATAACAATTCATCATCTTTTCCTTGTTTGCGATATGGATTGAAGCTTCATCAATTCAAACATAGTTTTTTCTTTCAACTGAAACACACAAAGAAAAGAAAGTCTTTAGTATTTACACTTTTTCCTGCATTAAATGTTCTCATACTATGTAATGTGTCTCTGATAAAAATAGATGTTTTTTGTAAAGGTACATTAACATTTGTAGGGAACTGATATTTAAAATGAAACTGAAGCGGAGATTTAAGAATTTACTCCGAAGTACTTGAAGCCTTTTCGAAAGCTCGAATACCAGGGGAATATGTTGATATCCTGTTCCATTGTTGGGTTCCAGTAATCAGCTGTTCGCATACTATATATTTTGCCATTTCATGTCTGCACACCGTTCGGTTCAGAAGAATAAGATTTACTTTACAAGCTCTAGTGGTTGTCAAGAATTTCTATCGATTTTTTTTTTCTGTTTGTGTGTGCGCTTACTCTCTTATCTTTGCCCTACAGGAAGGGGTACTTAAAGGAATCAATGCCTCGCGTCTATCCAAAAGCCTTTTCTTTAACTTTAAGGCGTGCACATAGAGGCTATCGATTTTTCAACAAATATACCATGCCTCAGGGGCCTCAAACACCTAACAGTCACAGGGAATCTTGAAGGCAGGAAAAGCAGGAGTAGACAGAGAAAAACTTTCACTGAAAGTCTTAATTCATGGACAACTTAATAAACGTCACACGACTACTACTTCTTGAGGTTGGCTGATGACAGATCCGAGTGGAGAGTCATGATCGCCAGTGTCTGTTCCAGACAGGGAAACTGATGATGATGTTGATACCTCGACAACGCTATATCATTAGAATATAATACAGATCAACTTACTTGTTCAATCCCTATGTATTTGAGAGATGAGATTTCTACGTAACTCGTGGCTCCTATCTCTTTAGCCAAATTCCTCCCGCTCTCTTGAATAATGGCGGTTTCTTGCGCCAAATCACGTTTTAAGCCTGTAATGAAGAGGACAGAGTAGATTATCAGATGACTTAAGAAGAACAGTGAGAGAAATATTTTTCATTAAAAGAAACAAAAAACTGCAATAAGTGAAATAGTAATACTCATGTATTTAAAAGGTAATATACGTCACATAATTATATTTACTGTAATATCTTGATGATCATTTGATGAGAAAGGCAAGGATCGTTAAGTTTGCCTGGCTCAACATTAACATTACACTGAAACTGCCTAAATGTAAACAATAATTGTGACTCAGAGACAACTAAGTCCATAACGTAAATTTTGGGCATCGCGAGTTATGAATAGAAGGTGTCATTGTTCACTTGACATCATTCTGTTTCGTCAACACATAGCAATATTTGACTAGAATGTTGTTACAAGTACGTACGTCTCCCAAGTTATCAGCACTAGGGGTACGTATATAAAGCTTTCTGTTTTTCCAGAGCTCGAAGGCTCCTCTCGAAATACTCCTAACACTGCCCTAATTAATTACCCTTTCAGATTTTCTTTTTGTTTTCCTCCTGTTTTTTTTTTTTATTATTATTGAAAGGCTGAGCTCAGGGATAGGGATTCGATGATATAATAATGTATAGGCTTGAGATAAGAACGGGGTAAGGGACAGGTACGTATGCGTAAGTGCCCCTTGCGCAGAACGCTTCGGGGTGCTTAGGTACAAGTAACAACGGCCATTTGACTGAGTTGCTGCAGGCTGTCGTTTGGGTCTCCCAGATGGTCTCACAATCAAGGTATTGAGAAACTCACAACTGAAGATGAGGGATATTTCTGCACAACAACGGGAAGGTCCATTTAACATAAGCCGTTGTAATACCGCTTGATTAATGTTCATTGTATATACAATGTTCACTATGATGAAATTAGTCCAAAGAATTAGAAATACCAGTAGCCTATTCCACGTTTTCGCCAGGTCATTACTCTGTGTAAATTACAAGAGGAAACAGAAGTATATCTATGGAATGTGCATTTTATCATTTGGCATCTATACAGTGCATCAGATGTCTATTTACTACCTAAATCGTTTAATTTGGAATAAACATGGAAATGATCATATCAATTTTAATCTTATTTCTACATGTTAATACTGAATTATGGTATGAGGTGAACAAAATTAAAAAATTTAATCTGGGTCATATTCAGACCAAAATTTTATTTCTATGAGACGGTGTTGGCCAAATGTCTAAAATCCGCTTTCAAAAATACTCCCACAACCCAAAATACCGAAAAACAAATGTTTACAAGAATTGTATTTGACTAGCGGTACCTTTCTGGTCGACCCGGGGCGACACGGCATCTAGATCTATGATTTGTAGATTTCATTATTAAAATTTGTCAGCTATATCCAGATCATACTGTTATGTATACGTTTAACTATTGTGAATGAAATATTGTCAACTCAATCGGTCTGCCAGTAAAAGGGGACTTTGGTTCGAAGAAAAAAATGCCCACCGCCTTCAAGCTAGATGAGTAAAATCGATAAAACTGGGCGGAGTCACCTCCAGGTCTCCGCCTTTTCGCCCCGATCAGGGTGGCACGGTCGTGTTCAGGACGTTATCGACGTCTCCATCGCACCGACGCCATTGGGTGTGTAACTCGTGTGCCAGCCTGCTTATTTCATAATGGAAATACCCGAAAAAATTATTCATCCACAACACATTTACATTCATTTAGGTTACTGTCGCGCCAGGTTGCATGCTATGTCAGATGGTATCAAATTTTCACCGGCAACGGCTTTTAGCTCTGTATTGAAGACACTCATAACAAAAGTAAGCTTAATACCAACTTTTGACCAATTTCCAAAGTCATTGTTGCCGTGAGTCAATCAAATTTTTGTTGTGGCGGAAAAAAAACAACTTATGTCACCCCATAACCACCCCGAAACCCACAACCAAAAATAAAAAAAAACTGACAAGAAAAGCCAAGTTGGCATGTTTACGGTTAATTGTTTGTTTTTGGTTTGGTTTTTTTATTTCTGCTTTGTTTTCCAAAGGGGGGGGGGTGAAAATAAAACATAGCAAATGCATAAATAAATGCACTGATTTTCCAGAAAAAACTCTTCGGAAACAGTTTATTTGTCAAAGCACTGGGAAATCAATCTCAGCACTTAAACTGAAGGAGCAGCGGAAAGCGTCTAATATTATAATAAAGGTGATTCCTGTATCTATCATCACCCTCCCACCTCTATCTATCTCTCCACACTCCCCACCCCCCCTTTCCCAAATAATGACACACGTCAAGCTAACTGGGCATTCAAGGTGAATGATACACCGTTAAGGCAGATGAGTGTATATAGTACTCCTATAAATAAACTCTCTCACAGCAGTCGCTTAACACCTTCCGTCCGTCTGATATGAAGATGCAGGGAACCGCCGTCCTAAAATATCTGACACTGATCAACAGGATTACCAGAGTGGATATTTTAAAGCCAAATTCCAGAAATTTGTTTCTTTTTTTTTTTTCTTTTTGATCTGGTTGGCGTCGTCAGAAAATTAATTCTGCTTTTTGGCTTTTTTTCTAGATTTTTTCGATACATGCTAAAAATGATTTGTACAAAAACTACATTCTACCATGTGCTTTTTCTGAAACACTTCCTATCGAGGAAATAGGTTTCAGTCAATTACATGCATGTACATATGCCAATATTTCTGCCGCTTATTGTCAAGAAAGAGCCAACCGGCAAAGTCAGTGTCCAGTTGATCCTGGATTCTATGCTTTATATTCTTTAAACTGCTCCGGTTTTCTGCAAGAGTGTCACAGACCTTACGACCTTTTACACACACTGGTGTTGGATTGATATACTTCACCTGAAGCATTTAAAGAGCTAGTCACCTTTGTCTTTGTTTGTCTAAATACCCCAATCAGCAAAACCATATTTAATAGGGCATTTTCTCATGTATCCTCCATTAAAACTAAGACTAGAAACAGAGCGCAGCTTAATCACCTTGATGCTTTTATGAGAATCGGGGCACAGCTATTGCTTTCAAAACAAATGTTGCACAGGCTTCCACTGCATCACCAGAAATACTTTGAAAAAAAAGAATTCACAGCTGACAAGATTTAAGCCAAATGTCCCCCTCATTCTAGTACGGATGATGTTATTAACCTGGTTCTGGAACTCTAGTGTGATGTTAGTATGAAAACTATACTGAAATTTGTTTGCCTTTGTTTTGTTTTGGTGTTTTTTTCCACCATTATTTGGCTTAAACTTAAAATTTCAATCTGGCAAGCCTGCTAATCAGAAGCTGTGAATTACGAAAACTGAACACATATGGCGCTTTTCCTTACCAACCAATAAAATTCTAGGTTTTGTTTCCTTGGTTACCAAGGGCAGCCATTTTGTGGTGATTCCGGTATAGGATTCGTGGTCTGCGACATCAAAACAAAAATAGTAGAAGTCAACCTGAAAAAGAAATTATGTGAAAGCATTATAGTATCATGTAGACAAGATATTAGAATACATACTCATTTCCACATATGTAACCAATTGTCAGTTTTTCATACTGTACTTTGTTTAATGTGGTTTCTACCTCTACTTTTCCAAATGAAAGAGGTTCCAGTTCGAGTTCAAGTTTATTGTAGGTCTGACGGCCAACTCAAAATAATATACAGAAGAATCATGCAAACAACTTTTGAAAAAACATTTTTAAAAAGAGAGAAAAGAACTAATCAGAAGGCATGGTCATTCACTCTCTCCGCTCCTTCCTGCCTACTGCAATGTATACATTTACTTACGATACTTACTATGTAATGAAATATAACTTGACGGACAATATTGGCCGCAACAGCCATCATTCTTCAAGCCCCCTCCCCGCAAGGTTAGATATTTTCCCACCTTTATCTGTCGTGAAATTATTATACATGAAAATATCACTAACATCTATATTTTCACATAAAGCATTAAGTAGTTCTTCTTACCTCTTTGTTCCACACAAGGACAAGTCTATCGAATCTTTAACCTGACAAACAACTCTTTCAAAACTCACAGATCTTATTCATTCCAGTAAAGATACCGGTGAATACCTTATAACATCAGTTAAACTCTGACGCTACCTAGAGAAGTCGTATCCCGTCTCTTGCCTACTGGTTTTAAAGAACAAGTGCCAATCTGACAAGTTTGCTATTTGAATACTCTTGGCTTACTTGCTGTCCTGAACGTTGCATGCATTTATGGGAAGCCCACATGTGCTTTAAATATGAAATTAGCAAAAGCCCCAGAGCTTAGAACAATCAGCATTATAGTTTTACCAGTTATCCGTTTTGTTGTTGTTTGGAGGCTATGGGATGGTGGGGGGAGGTGATGGCATTGAACTTAACTAAATGTGCTATAATTATAATATAGTTTTTGTTATTATCACAATCATTATTTCTATTATTGTATTATTATTATTAATGTGCACGTTTTTATTCTCCAAAGCAGGACTTTGCACAATCCTTTTTTTTCTTTTACAAGCCATAAATTATGGTATAGGAACTTTCCAGAAGTGTATAGTGTTATTTCGTCCTGCTTTGCAAGTCTGTCCAAGATTCAATGCCAAACTTGTTTTTTGGTTGTTATTGTTTTTTTTTTCAAATCAATGACTGTCTCCTATAATAAATAGGGTATTATTATAGGAAACCACCTGCAGCATAATTAAGTATAAAATCCTTAAAACTGCACATATTAACTTTTCACTGAACACAGCTGAAGACTAAGGGTAGCCACACAGAGGCCACCGAATTCGGTCACCGAGCCACTAGGCGCTTTAGGTGAGAAGAATTGCACTACATAAACGGACCGAATCTAGGTGGGCTCTGTGTGCAGTTGTTGAAATCATATAGTGCAATTCTTCTCACCTAAAGCGCCTGGTGGCTCGGTGACCGAATTCGGTGGCCTTTGTGTGGCTACCCTCAGACTTTATGCGTCAGACGCAAAAAAAAAAAAGTCCCTGACCCGCTTCGGGTTCGAATCCTGTTCTCCCACCTGACAGGCGATGATACTTAACCATTACGCCACCAAGTACATACAAATTTTGCTCAGTTTGCGCTGATAAATGCAATTTTCGTTAGTGTTCTATAATTGCAATTATTAAAATAATATTATCAACATTCTAGACCGAGATACACAGGAACGAAGGGAATGATGTTTCTGGTTTTGAGAGTAACTGTCATCCTCTCGCCTTTTCCTTCCCGTATCTCCCCCCCCCCCCCCCCAATTATTTGTTTCAGACATGAACGCCGTTACCCCAAGGGAGACAACTCAGGAAAACATACCGAATTGCCACTTGGGTGGTCGCCTCACGGTTATCATTCCTGTCCGAGCCACACTCAAGACTCAAGCTGTGTTCTCATGTGTACGGAAACGCAAACGAAAACGAAACTGATATGCGGAAACGACGTGCGGAAATAAAATGTGTTTCCATGTGTACGGAAACGGAAACGACCAAAATAAAGGAAATTAGCACTTTTGTTTCTCTAGTCATGATATTCGTTCCTTGCAGTCTGCTATTTTTTCTCTCTCTGCCACCATGGCATCTGTTTCGCCCAGAGCCGAATGCAGTTTCTTACTTTGGGAAGAGGAGTCCGTTTTAATATCACTCCTCCATCACAGATGTATCAAAAGAAAACAAAAAACGTCGCCGAGAGCGCCGGTGGTGGGTCCACAATTAATCCTCCATTCTTTCTTCCAGCTCGCCGCTCAAATTAACATGTTGCAGCATAAAATGTGTGAGAAATTGTAAGTCAAGGTTGTATAAGGTGTTCATAGTTACGGAGTGAATGTGGGGGAAGTCAGAAATGGATAAAATCAGACCCACATTAAGCCAAATATAAATACATACAGGGTTGGCGTTAAAACAGCCGTTTGTGAGGTGACCCGCTGATGATGATTACTACATACATTAAGATATCAGTTTAGCTGGTAATCATTGTGCGCACGTAGCAGCAGTTTCTTTACAGCTTAACGAAACAGAACACACTTTAGTACAAACTCAACACTCAACAGTCATATCATTTCTCCCCATCGCCTTTGCTGTACTTTCCCAAATATATTAATTGTGTAAATGGGAGTCCTTGTGGCCTGGCCTCCTCACGTCAAAAAGTGTCTTGTTTTGTCTAACAAGCTCAATGAGCTTCTCCATATCACTGTTTGATATGTGCCACGGTCTTGGCATCTTTGCAATATGAAAGTTTCCGCCACACTTTTTGACCCACAGAGCCATGTTTCAGTTCATACCAAAAAAGCGCGGGGGGAAAAAGGCGGGAATGACGTAAGTTCCGGCCTGCGGCAGTGCGGCAACGGCTAAAAATCGCTACCCAGTGCGAAAAAAATATTTTAGTCGTTTCCGCACTTCGTAGTCGTTTCCGTTTCCGCACACATGAGAACACCCTCTCTGTTTTACTACTTGATGGATTTCTTTAGTCGTTTCCGCAAGTCGTAGTCGTTTCCGTTTCCGTACACATGAGAACACCCCTTTAGTGTTCTGCTGTCGGAGGTTCGAGGAGCAGGTTAGGGGTGGGGTCGCAGTTAAATATTTTACTGGGAGAAAATGAATTTGATTTTCGTAAACAAAACTCAACGATCTCCCAACTTTTCTAGCACTTAGAAATTTGATAGTAACTATTAAATCCCAGGATGTGACTTGCACTCAGCGACGCCAGTGTTTTGTTTTTTCTCAGATTCCATATTTGGGAACCTGACAGACATTAACATTCTATAGTGGGTTAAAACGAAACAAAAGCTAAAAGGTATTTTTAATATGTGGTGTCAGTTAAGGGCCATAAACACCATAACTCCATGTAATCAACTCAAGAAAAAAAAAAAAAAAAGTTTCACTAAAAAAGGGGCGTAATCATGATTAAAACAAATATCCAACGAAAAAAAAAACAATGATTATCTCCCTTGACATTGGAGGAATTATTTTTTTTTCGTCAAAGAGACAGGCTTTAGCGTTACTTTTTGAAGTAGGACACCATTCGGAATAGCTTATGATTTTATTATTATACAAAAGCTTGTTTCTAGGGAAAAAAAACAACGGACGAACTGTAACTTGTCGACAAGATCTTTTCCAAGGAAGAGGAAACCCCCCCCCCCCCCCCACTTACCCGTCAAACATACGGCTCCCCTGCCTCCCCAAACAGCTTTGACTGCCTCTGGGCAAGAATATTTCTCTTTCTTGCTCATACATGGGACAAGGCTTGAGGATGTGCTCTGTGTTTTCTGGTGCCATTCAGCACGGACATGTCTCTGTGTCTCCAACTTTGAATCGGTCGAAACGGGCCTTTTGGTTAACTATCATTTCTCCGGATCTCTTCTTTCAATTTTCAAATGGTTCATGAATAAACTGCCTAAATTAGTTACATACTACGACGACATGTGACCAAATCTAGTAACCAATACTTCACAAATGTCGTGGTGAACTACATTATAGTACCAGTCTAAGTCGTTATTAACAACGATACTAATAATTATTTTAAAAAGATGTTTGCTAACCTTTCCAAGATGTAGTTTGACTGCATCTTCATCACTAGGGTCCAGGATCTCCAGGTTGTAGATGTCGTCACCAGCTGTGATGGCGGTGTCTTTGTTGCAGTGGTAGATTTGACATGTGTCTGGCCTGAGGAAGATATTGTTTCAAAAAAATATATATTTGTCAAGAAAATCATGGTTATTATTATATGAACAACTGGAATTGCGGGCTAATAAATCCTTCCATTGCATTTTTTTTAATATGGCTTTATGGTACACAATGAGGATAAACTGTTCTGGAAGTTTGTTACAGTCAAAATTTAAAATCGCCGGTCCTATAAACTTAGTGTATTCGTATGAAAACGTAGTTTGAATATCTATAATTAAAAACGTATTAAAGATAGCGAATGCTTTTGAAGTAAAACAGTGTTTTACCTCTCCCTTCAATTCCACCGCTTCCCGCTTTTGCTGTTTCATGCTAGGGCCAGCGAAATCCAGGGCCTCGTAGTAAACTATCGTAACTCCATGTTTACAAATTTCTCTGGAGAAGCAAAAAAACTGAAGAACTTTCTTTATCACACTTAATATTTAGGGCCTACTATTTAAAAAAAAAAAAAAGTTTTTTGACCCTTGGTTTTCATAATTCAGCGCCAAACGTATCATACATCCTGCCTGTTGTCAGGCCAAATATCTCGATATCTAAATATAGTAAAAGACAAGTTACGATAGTTTACCATGCGGCCCTCGATTTAATGCTCTTGACGTGTTATTTTGCTCGTGACGTTTTATTTTGTAAGTCAAAGAGGGAAATGACCTAAAAGACCTATAGAGAATGTCAAACCCTGTAAACAGACAGATTAACTCTAAACCATAAATCTACCTAAAAATCATGAGTGTTTTATTTCATCGTTAGTCTGATTGTTCTGGAAAACTGATTTTCTTTACTTATCAACAATAATTATAATGATTTAAATTATTTCGGTTTGCATTTGTGAATGTGATAATAGTTTCCTGCAAGCATCGGTTCCACACTGGCTGCCGACTACAATTTTTAAAAAGAAATGTACACAGTGGAATAAATGTTGACTAATGCAAGATTGTAGAAATCCCAGACGGCAAGGAGGAAGTGCAGGAAAACATCCATAGAATAAAAGGTAAGGGAGAAAAAAGAAACATGAAATAAATCATGCGAATTTGAATGAGAGAAAAGAAAGTGTAACTTCAGGCAGGTACCAAAGGAAGGCACGTAACAAGTAGAAGATTAATACAGAAAGGAACAAAGAAAGAACAATATTCCGAAAATGCTGATAAAAGTTTCTGAGGAAGAAATACAAATGAAATAATTCTATATTTAGTCTCAAGGGGTCTATAAAAAAAAGATAAAGGAATCACAAACGTATTTTGCACCGAATCAGCAGCAGGAAAACCACCCTCAGTCATAGTTCTTGCCAGGCTAGTTTTACCAATTCCACCATCTCCGACCAGTAACACCTTGATCACGTGACTTTCTGACGTCATCTTTCTGCCTCCGTCCGCCCACGGTTATTCATACTGAGTAGGAAGTCAAAAGCAGAGTTGGTTGCGTCATCTATTCTGTGCGAAGTGGGTGAATTCTTTATGGATGGTATGAAGATAAAATATTGACCTCATGGTGTCAATCGTTTAGGATGGTTGAGAGAAGTGAATAAATTCTTTATGGATGGTATGAAGATAAAATATTGACCTCATGATGTCAATCGTTTAGAATGGTACCGATTAGCTCATGAATATGACAATGTTGGGCAAGACCACAAGGGGGAAAAAAGGCAGAGCAACCTGGGGCTGAGCCTGATTAGGCCAATAAGATTGTGACCAAAGTTCTAGTTTGTTCTATCTCCATTTTCTGAAAAACTAGAGCTCTTTTAGTATGTAAAAGTATAGCAATCGTATAACATTGTGGCACTTATCAAGCTGTTTAACACTTCCAATTTATTTTAGCTCCTCGTCATAATTTGCTCTGGGATAGAGAGAGTGAGCGAGACAGGGAGAGTGAAAGAAGCAGTGTAGTGTGTTGAGCGCTTCGCAGGCAGCTCCATTCTGCTCTGTGGTTGACATGTTGCTTCTGTAAAGCACATAGAGCATTTTAAATGGATATGCGCTATATAAATGCCATCCATTATTATTATTATATTATATTATAATACTAAAGCGGCAAATGTTTAACGTCGAATTTCTCAATTGTGCACAAAAAAAGAAACCCAACAACAACGGAATAGCAACACACAAGAAATGAGCTCACAACATCTTAGGATTGTCTGAAATTGGTAACCTACAAGCAAAACTCCTTAAGTATCAAAAAGTACGTCACAGCTCGATGGAAACTAACCCAAACTTCAGACAATACGACATCATAATGATTAAGGTAAAATACAAGACCTTTGAACTTGGGCGTGATTACGAACTCAAAGAAGGCGACGAGGATGGGAAAGGCAATACCTAAGAGAGAATAGGAAACGCAGAAAAATGGTTTTAAAAAAGGCGGGCGGCCTAATTATGAGTGTCGGAGCTGTCACTATGTATGAGTACTCACGTACTGATTAGACGCGGGCCAAATATTCACCAACATGAAGTTGGACGTGTTTTGCAGAGCAAAATGGTCCTTAGTTTAAAACGCACACTTGAAAGTGTCTATCAGTTTCTGTCTTTAACCTAATCGTATACGAGGGTCAGACTCTCTCCTGCTCTATCAACTCAGTGCTTATCCCACCCTCTTTTTGCACAGTATCACATAATAATAATATGCAGCATCACTTTAATTATGAGTCACTGCAGATTCATAAGTATATTAGAGCAACAGACATACAACAGAACCTGAATAAAATTATTTTCTCCACTTGACAGCCTCACCCTTTCCTCATACGGGCAACAAAGAGTGTCTTCCGCACCCACTCAAAATGTTTATTTCATTTCCACTTTGTTGTTGTCCGAGCGAGATAATTATGCCCTACATAGTCGTATCTCCACATTGTGCATGTTTACACCCACCAATCACAGCTCAACAAAGCGAACTAAAGACTAATTTTCCGACCTGCAGAAATTTCAACCTTTCTTTTAACATGTCGCCTGTTTGAAACGATTTGTCATTTTTTGTTAGTACCTGCCGGGCGTGGTGTGGTGTTCTATTATGACACTATCCAAATGCCATGTCGCAGGCCCAGTTGTGAAGTGATCAGATCGCTCAACTATGGCAAGAAAAGACCCAGGTTCGCATCCCGTTCGGGCTCAGCTTAATATAATTTTTCATGGTATATTTAATATGTCACTTGCTAGCCGCAGACATGACAGAAATCTAAGTGGAGCCCAACTAAAAAGGGTAGTGAGATCCTAACAAACAAAGAACGCCGGTTCCTCGTGCATTTGATTTGGACATTATACTGTAGTGAGGCACTTTTACATCATGCTTACAATCGTAACTTACCGCGACAGAAATACATGTATTATAAACACTGAAATTCGTTCTCAGATAGACACTGGCCTGATGCGCTCTCTAGCCGATACCGACTGGTTGGATGTTGACGTTATGATATTAGTTTCAATGAGATCTAGTTGGGTCTCACTGATACTCGATGACTTTACGTCACCACTGAACTGGTTGGCAGGGGAAAAATTGGCTAGTGTGGGAGATCTCATTGAAACTCAATGTCCTGAGGTCACCATCCAGCTAGCTGGCCGACCAAATCTGGTTACTCTTTTCCTGGTCTAAATGATGAATCACCGTTTGAAATCGTCTTACATGCTTACGAAATTAAGTTCCGACGGGAAACCGAAATGGGTGTCTTCAAGGTGATGTTTTCTGAAGATCTTTGTTTCTCGAGGGTGTTGAAGATCTTTCGTTTCTCCAGGGTTTCAGCCTAAGGATGTGTGACACACATGTATGACACACCAAGATTTAGAGGGATGAACACAAAACAAACGACTGTGACACTCGGCTTTTTATGAGGCACAACATACTGACTTCTTGGATCGTGACAGAAAATGTAAAAGCACTTCCTTTGAGCCACTTGAAAGCTCGGCACAAACGTTGGTGTGTCAAGGACATGCTTATCAGCATCTCACAGCCAAAGTTTATACTTCTATATTTGGCAAAAATGTACACCGGGTCGCCCCATTTGGGCAACAAGGGATGAGACCAGACTAAGTAGGTTAGGTAAATGAACAACTTATGAATCGGTCAGTCAGTCACTTTAACTAGTAGCCCCAGTGAAACGAAATAATTTTGATTGGCCAGTCAAGGCTCGAGCTGTGAATAGCGTGCAAACAAATTGGAAAATGTCAAGGAGACCCTAACAGAAAAACGCAAACAAACCAAAAAGAAACTCTGTATATCATCTCTTTTCATCCGGAATGGGAAAACCGTGCACTAATAAATGATCTGCTCAAGACTTCCCCCCATGTGTCACACGTTTCTTCGTGTCTATACAAAAACGTGTAACTTAAGTGGTAAAGCGGAAATTATATGCATTTCTTAGCTGACCACACTATGTTTGTCTTATCAGGACATTGACATAAAAGGCGTTATGGCGTGGCAGCATGATCTAAAACAGCGGCTGGGGGGGGGGGGGGATGTACCGTGAAAGCATGTATGAGTTCGTTATTGTTCACATCAACGGTGGTAGAAAACGATTTAATTTCTACTCAATCTCCTTTGCTTCATTCTACTAACGCAAGTTGTCTCGTCAGGTCTGAGGAACCAAACATCCATAATGAAACAGTTAGCGGAAGTTGAACACGCAAAAATTGTTTTATTTAACGTTTAAAATCTCGACAAATAGGAGAAACACGGCCACGAGAGGTGTAGAGAACACAGCTGATGTCAAAAGCTAGGAACCACTGATCTAGAATGACTATATGGCTTTAGGAGAATGTCAATCAAGTCATGCTTCTGAACCCCAACGAAGCAAAGTCACAGGTTTTTTCCCCCTTTCAAATCCCATCATTAGGACAGAGAGTGAGTCAAAACAATAATTATTCTTCCTAGAAGACACGCTGCACCCCAAACAGGCGGTGATAATGAATAATAACCGGGATACTGAACAGTTCTGAAGTGTCTCGCTACTCTGTTTCAAAATACGTGGCACAATGTTATTTATCTTATAACTGGCAGAGTGGCCATCCTCAACTTCAGTCCCCACCGTAAGAAGCAGCTTTCCATACTTCCCATGTAAAATATTCAGTAATTTTATAGAATCACTCCTGTCTCCAATCGGTAGCGTCAAATACCACCAATTTTGCGACAATGGACACCGCTATTGCAGCTACCCCAGCCCCTTTTCGCCTGATTAGTCAATCTGACTACCGCCCATTGGTACAAAGTGACTAGACCCTCAGGCCCCCCTCCCCCCCCCCCCAGGTCCATCTGAGACGGCAGTGATTCCATAAAAATACCACACAATATTCATTATGTTTCTGTTAGTAATAATATAAAAAGAATTATATAGTAAACTACGGTCTGTATCTTGATCCTTATCCTACAGCACTGGACGGCTCTGTTAACCCCTGAACTTATCATGACATAAAACAGATGCAACTGTTGCATTTTTTGCAACCAAATTGTTTTGTCTGGCCGGGCATGGTGCTGTACTCCCAAGATCTGCCTGCGTCAAAAAAGTACAAACGAGCGAACATGATGGCATGAACACCAACTTGTTGCACAATGATGCCGCATGAAAGTACTAAAGAAAAAACCAAAAAAAAATTGAAAAAATATGAAACGTGGCAAACTTCCAGCACTCCCAGTCTCTGATCCCACCAATTATTTTTTTTTCTTTTGTATTTTTTGGTTAACTACAGGATAATTGTGTAGCTTAAAGGGGGAAAATGTCAATCATGTGCAGTCTACTGACAGAAAGCCAAATAGCGATCGGGAACAGATTGTTATGAAATAATGATTTATTTTCAAATGAAAATTTGTTCGGATGTGGCCTGGTTCTGCAGTACTTGTCATGAACAGGTTTTTTTCTATTTTGTTTGGGAATATGCGGCCATGATGTGTATGTATGGTGTGTGCGCATGCATGTGTGTCCGTGCGTGCGCATGATGTTATCTATCATTATCTTCTGTACTCCATATGGTGTGTGTGTGGATGTTGTATTTGCAGTAATCTTTGTGCTACTACGTGAGAGCGCATGTGACAGCTCATGTTCTAGGTGAGTGCCAGGATCCTACTCCGTGATGGTCAGGCCCTTTGCAAAGCTGGTAACAGGGCCAGGCCAGCTCGGAAATGTAGTCCCCAATTTCAAACTGCTCTTTATGTATTTTTGTAATCAGTGCTACATTATACCTTTATTTATGTCATGCATTTTAACTGTATACGCCTTTCACGAATCTTCCGTTCAAATAGTGATGATATTATTGATATATCGTGCCAAAGGGTGCCACCTAGTCACGACTCTTTTTCATTCTTAAAGAGACCCTCCCCTCCCCCAAACGCCTATTGCGTCAACCAGGAAGAGTAGCCCCCTCAAAACCGTTGGCCCATACAACTGGCCAACCTGTCCCTCCTCCCCCCCCCCCCAATCTCCTGATCTGACCTAGTGATGGCCCCCAGTGTTACGTTAGTGACTACTACAACTAAATGTTGAGAGTGCACTGGGTCAGTAGGTCGGCACCCATCCTGAAAGCTTCCTGTCCCCTCCCCAAATGAAAGAGTCTCTTTGTTTCAAAATGCACGTTGGAATGTTAACCAGCTGCACGTTTGCCACTCAACACTCAAGTACTTGAACTGCGATGTCTCATCACAATGCCCTGATGGCGTGACCTATATTCTAGAATGTTTCATGTCTTACAGGCTCTTTATCCAGGAGTGTCCAAGGTAACAAAACATTCATCCTTCATTAAATACACAGGGGTACAAAGTCCACGGTGCAAGAGAAGCCCTTCAACGAAATGTGTGATAATTTGAAGGCTGTAGTACTCAGGACAGTTAAGGAATAGCGATGCACTAATTGTTGTGTGTAAGGAGTGTGATTCTATCGACGAAATAATTTATATTCATTCATAAAATAGCTAATCCAGGATAATTTGGTCACACTCATCACCAATAACATATAATAATTATGATTATGATGAGTCGCAACGGATCGGCCCGAAAGATACACTTTGGATAAAAGCGATAACGACTTTGGGATCGAAAAATCTCCAATTTTTTGTTTCGTTTTTAATCTTTCTCTTTTTTTTTATCCATTTTGGTTGGCAACCTGCATTGAATTAAAATACCCGAACAAAATCATTTTTTTTTTTTTTGGTGTTTTTTTTTGGGGAGGGGGGGGGGGGATTGAATGTTCGTTTTTCAGAGCATTTGTACTACTTCCAAGGATAAAATGTTTTTTTTTTTTTTGGCCAGCATGCTTGGCAATTCGGGACATGCAGGTGATAATCTCAACAACAGTTTAAGATCACCTTAGACTGTTTTACATCCCATCTGGCCGAATCAGAGAAACTGAAATGATGCAAGCGAATTCAGGCCTAAATAATTCGCATTATGCGAAGTTCCCGGGAAAGTTCTTTAGCCATGCTGCTCTCTTGTAGATTGTTTACCGTAGCTTTTTGGCATGCCGTTCTTTCATTAGCTGCTGTCTAAAACTGACTGGTTTTGACAAATGGCAGGCAAAACACAGAACATCTGGTTCCATAAATACATGGATACATTGGATGTTTATTGATTATTGAGAAAGAGAAGTTAGAAAACTTGTCGAAGAGTAAATATTTGACACGGCGGGCAAGGATACTGTGGAGAAGGAAGGCTTTGAAGAGCAAGAAATGGTCGAATATGTATGTGGGGATAGGGGCGCATGAGGCGTGGGGTGGATCTAAAATTATTACATCTAGATCTGGTTGTAGATGTAGATCTATGTATATCTACAAGCTACGAAGACGAATGAAAATGACCATATCGTAGATCTTAATTGTCTAAGGCTATCTGATTTGAAGATTACGATTGTTAGAGAAAAGGACATGAGTTGAAAAAGCCGGATCCTGCTGCTGCCAGTGTACACAGAAACCAGTTGATGGAGGAATGGGTTATTTTCGTCAATTCTCTGAGGCCAAGGCTGGATTTAGGCATAATTTGAGTTGATTTATGCATTTGTCTTTTTCATTCTGTCTTTGTTTTTGTTTTGGTCATGCTTTTCCTTTTTGATTGTGGCTCTGGGAAAGTGGGACCGTGGTAAAAAGAGGCTAATAGAAATAATTTCCTTCGCTATGGGGCGTAAAAGTTCGAGTACATGCCCGTCTTGTAAAGGGTAGATATTATAATACAAGTAGTAATGTCTACGACTTCTACATTCGTTGCCTCAAACTGCTGGCCAACTCAGACACCGCTGATAGACTGTAGGTCTAACCAAGGCAGATAGGAATATTCTGCACAAGCGGTCCAAAGTGCAACACCAAAAAGCTGCAGACATTCACTAATCGATGTCTCAGAAACATCCTCCACATCAGGTGGCCAAAAGTCGTCTCCAACGAACAATTTTGGGACAGGATGAGACAAGCCCTAATTGAAACTGAGATAAAGAAACGGAAATGGGGATGGATCGGCCACACGTTACGAAAGCCTGAATCCAATATCACCAGGCAGGCTCTGGCCTAGATTTCACAAGGAACGAGGAAAGTGGGTCGACCAAAACAGGCTTGGCGCAGGAGTATCAATGCTGAGGTGAAGGCAGCCGGAATGACGTGGGCCGAGCTAAGGAGGACCTGCCAGAACTGCGTGTGTTGGAGGAATTGTTGCGGCCGTATGTCCCTCAAGGAATCAAGAGGCTTTAAAGAAGAAGAGAGAAGAATGACAACTGTACTGCTGTTTTTTTTAAAAATATAATTACTCTACATCGTGACACTGAAATGCCAGACAGCTGATTGATTTGCTGATGTACCCATTGATGTACTTTTATACTTCGTTTGTCTTTGTATTTAAGACTAAATTGCTGATAAAAAAACACAATGTAATTTCATTGTTTTGCCTACATTAAAGAAAAAATGACTCATTGATTAAAATTAATACAGCCATTTTGGGCTGGGATAGGGGTGGTGATAGGGGTATCTTGCAATGTTTTTAAATGCATTTCATTGAGTGGTTCGCTAATGTCATTGATCTGAAAATAAACCTGTCTATAGGAGGGGGTCATCTGCTTGTATTTCATACATCTGAGGGATATTATTTCTGTATGTAATGCACGAAAAATAGAATGATTTGTCTGTCGGCCTCTAACAGAGGAAACGATATATGGAACGAAATGGAACATTAGATTTAGTGGGGAAAAGAGGAGACTGCATAAACTAACTCAAGTTTTTAGGAAAGGCTTCTGCTTCATGCATGAGATATCAATAAGTAATGGATTGCAAGGCTATACTTCTGAAAATAACCAACTGCTATGAGGTCAGACAGTTACCAGACAAGAGAAATAAGTGTTGTAAAGGAGGCTAATAAT
The DNA here is from genome assembly GCA_963931925.1 of Onchidella celtica. Taxonomy (NCBI): domain Eukaryota; kingdom Metazoa; phylum Mollusca; class Gastropoda; order Systellommatophora; family Onchidiidae; genus Onchidella; species Onchidella celtica. The sequence goes on along the minus strand of OZ007583.1, from coordinate 13,575,647 downwards.
ATGTTCTTAATGAAAAAGCATTTGAGGATAATGAGTCAACACCACTGCGCCAACTCATATTGGGAGCATATCTTGCTCACCTTCATCTTTCTGCCTGAATAAGAAAGACTTGCAAATTGTGTATATAAGGCTGTAATGAAGGATCCATAAAGCCAGTTAAATACATCGTACATGTCGACATATTCACTGTGCTAATATCAAAACAATGGCAACACAATTAGATCTTTGTATAGTGTCTACCACTATGGTGCCTACCAATTAGACACGGCTACAGATTTAGATGAATGAATCAATGCAATGGCAAAGAAGGATTAACCAAAGCATAGAGAGAACTGAGATGCTAGAAACAATATAATAAGACCAAGGAGACCACAGTTTGGGCGCAGAAAAACGAATGAATCTATAAAATCTGATAACTGAGCCTATGTAACTTCTAATGTATTGGCTCCTAAAACGTAGAATGTTTCCTGCAGTGAAAAGCAATTCTCTGTGACTTCAATGAAAAATATCAAGTTGTTTCCAAAACACTCACCCTTCAACATCATCACCTGCACCATGTGCATTGTCATTTAAAAAGGGTGATGAACATAATTAAATGTGGAATGGTAGGGACTTCTGAAGAAATGTAATTTTATCTACAGTATCAAGATCCGCAACCGGATAACACAGCGTGATCCTCAGAAAGAGACAGAATGAGTGAATGCATGGTTTGGCATTTGAAATCCAAACCCTGAAATATCGCAGCATCCAAATCAGAAGTACATTGTGCACGAAACTGGTATTAAGCACAACAGCCCTAACTTCACTGTCATCCTCCTCAGATCTGACCTGCATTCCTGTTCTCTAGGGAAGTTAAATGCTTTTTGATGTGTAGCTCACCCATTTTAGTTACACATCACCTGCAATATAATTTCTACTTTCTAGCATCCTTCTTGGCAAATTACATTTCAATTCTTATATTTTCCCCATTAATATTTTGTGATCATTATCAACCAGGAAGAGGTAGTAAATATCCTATTTCTATGTTCTGCATTTAATCCAATATCAGTGCCTTCAGGAAAGAAACCTGTTAATATGTTTTGACAAATGCTTGCGTCAGGAAAGATCAACCACTGTTTAATGTGCTACCTCCCAGCGGTGAATTATGAGAAGGCTATAAGGCAGTATAATCTGCGTGATTACACAATAATAATGGGCCATGTTTTGGTGAGTTGGACATGAAATGGGGCGAAGATTCAATCACACGTAGGAGTACTATGCCATACAAATTATATTAAATACGATTGAGCAGCTACTTGTGGGCACCTTGGTCTAGAACAGTCATACTCTAACTGGCTGATGAACTGGGGGCCAACTCCTCGAGCCAGTGAGAATTTTCGTCCGACCTATTCTAAATCCTGTAATTGCCATTGAATTCTCATTTCCTTAACGACAAAAGATACTGTTGCAGTTCAGGCACTTTTTACAATCAAACCACATCTATATCTGGAAGTTGGAGGAGAAGCAAACTCATCTCCCTCAACCTCCTCCCTCAACCTCCACCCTCAACCTCCACCCTCAACCTCCTCCCTCAACCTCCACCCTCAACCTCCTCCCTCAACCTCCTCCCTCAACCTCCTCCCTCAACCTCCTCCCTCAACCTCCACCCTCAACCTCCTCCCTCAACCTCCTCCCTCAACCTCCACCCTCAACCTCCACCCTCAACCTCCACCCTCAACCTCCTCCCTCAACCTCCACCCTCAACCTCCTCCCTCAACCTCCACCCTCAACCTCCACCCTCTCCTTTTTTTTCTTGTTGTCATTAAATCTTCTTATCCACCACACCCCCCCCCTCCCCCCCAACTCCCCTCATAAAATGGCTGAATTGATCATAGAAATGCGGGACATAACCATTGAGATGTGAATGTGTGGGTAGATGGGTGGATTCCTGGGTGCATACAGCACTTGAAAAAAGAAGAGTGAAATGACGAGGAGAAGTCTGGGGAAGGATGGCTGGATAGATGGACAGATGGACTGATGGATGGGAGAATGGATGTATTGAAAAATGGATGGATGGGCTGATGGACCGATGGACTGGGGTATACATGTATAAAGGGACGGATGGACAAATGGATGGATACAATAATAATAATCAAGATCATTACACAGCGCCCAATCCAAACAATTTGCTCTAGGCGCTTTACAGAAAGTCTTGTTTATAATATATCCATCTATATCTATCTCTCTATCTATCTCAGACACAATCTGTTGCATACACTTTTATGCTAGACATACACTGTATACACAGACACACACATAACGCAGAAATTAAACAATAAAACTGCAAAAATGAACTGAATTGACAAAATAAATGGAGTGCGAATGAGACTTGACAACTGAACGTGTTTTTAAAAAGGTGGGTTTTTAGACCAGTTTTGAATTTTGACTCGGTAGATGCTTCTCGCAAATGATTTTGGTAGCGAGTAACAGATGTGCGGGGCACAGTGGGTAAATACTCTGCCTCTTAGTTTCTTTGACTTACAGTTGGCCCTAATTGCTTGAACCTAAAGAACGAGGAAGTGAGCAGGGCTCTGCCAAAGTGGAAAGATAAGGATAGATGGATGAATATATTTAGCTCAGTTGAATTTCTTGATAAATATCCATCGAGTCCACTGAGGACAGGATATGGATTTCGCTTTTAAAAAAACAAAAAAACTCAAGATGTCAAACGAAAATAGTTCCTATTCACACAAGTTTCTTTGGTCGTAAAGTAATTTAGATCTACATGATAAAGATTTCGTCAGACAGGAAAAAAATTGCTACGATCATTTTTTGAAAATGTTCAGATGTAAGAATAGAGTTGGGAAATTCTAGTTCGGCCTTTTGTTGGGACATACAAGTGGCCTCTTGACAAAACGTAAGCGTGCTCATTAATGACTTGCACGTGATGCACACAGACAAGTAAACCGCATTATGGTTGTCGTTACTGTTATTATGGTTGTTTTTTTTAAAGGAAGTTATAAACTGGTGAAGGGGGGGGGGGGGAAGGGGCTAAAAACTAACCGGAAATACAATAATTCTCAACGCGCACGAGCCGATTTGACCGACCAATTAGATGGATGGTGACGTCACGACATTGGATGTCAATGAACCTCCCTGTACCAGCCATTTGGCTTTTTTTTGTCCTCATTGAAACTCTGTGTTATGACATCACCATCCAACTAGTCTGCCGGTCAAAATTGGTTGGCGCCAGCCTAGAATATTAAGAAGAAAAGACACACGAGAAAACAATTGTTGGAAAAGAAAAGAGAAAACACAAATTGAGAGAATTATTGTAGGCCTACAAGCGGATTTTTCGAGGAAATTAAAAACAGAACGAACCATCACAATCTGATACGGTTCCAAACAAGATAAATTGTTTATACATATTTCATAGAGACAAAACGGAGAAGTTGTGCAGTGAAAAAGTAGAAAGAAAGTCCCAAAAAATGTTTAAAAACAGGCACAAAGGATGGACAACTATTAAAAAACAATATGAGATCATTTAAATACGGAGAAATGATTATGACGTACGATCCAAATAATCAAACAAGTTAATAAACGACCAAGAACTTGAAATAGCTTTTGAAAAAAAAGGATGACTTACTTACATCCGGGAAAATAATCGTCGTTTCAAGCACACTAACAAAACGAAGGCAGTAGAAAACAAATGAAAAAGGAATGAGAAAGAAGAAAGTGAGACAGATCGTAAATTTGAACTTACTGATATGGAAATATCAAACTTTAAGAAGAGAAGGAAGACTATTACAAAAATAGCTTACCCCATCAATTCCCCTCTGCTCGGAGCACGTATAAAGTGATTATGTTACACAAGCTAGACTAGATCTATACCAGGAACTGCAAAGAGAGTACTGCTGCAGTCACGCACGCACACGGCTCGGAGCAGCACATTCAAGTTACACAACACACAATAAACACAGGCCTCAGTGAGGCATTGCAAACATGACCGATTTTATCACTAGTCAGTCACATTATGATGTTGCATAAGCAGAGAGTTGGCGCGTCGTGGGTATTCAAAGAATGCTCAATGCAGTTCTGGTAAAGGTTATCTTTGGCGTTGCCTACAAGCATTCAGAGGATAGCACTCTGGCAACTGAATGCCTGGCACATCGCCCCAGAGCTGTTTTATTTTATCTCCCCAATAGCTTTAAGAAGCTTTATAGTTATACTTTTTAAAGTGTACGAAAAAATAGTGCAGGGCTTTATAACCTTATTCCAGCGTTAGGATACCTCGACGATTTTCGAAAGGACACCAGTTTGTTATGCCACAGTATGGCTTTATCTCAATGTAGCGATAGCTACGTCTGTGCAGTGAAATAGTAGCAGCGTACGGTTAGGCTTGGCGTAATTTTGGGATAGAGGTAGGTTTGACCACTGCTGACCACTTTCATGCCCCGCTTGTGGCATAATAGTGGACATGTGGTGATAAGACTTGGGGATTCATGTCAGTACTATAGTCGCACTGATAATTACTATGGGTGACTGATAACTTGACAACTATTATTGGACTAGCACAGTTTGTTGTCTGTTCTCGTCTCCCGCTCCCTTCCAACCCCGCCACCTTGCCAGTGTCCTCTGCCTGTGATAGAAGCAGCCGCAAAGCGCAGTGATAAACATTATTACTGTATAGATATGGTATGTCTACACCTCCATTCATTGTTGACCTTTAAGACCACATTGACCATTCCTGGGGAAGAACATAGCTGTCAGAAGGGGTCGGTATGGTGGGATGAAATGTCAGGACTTGACAGTTAATCTATTTTGGCAGAGTCAGTTGTGGTGGTATGTGGACTGTGTACTGGAGCTGTGGCAAAGAAACAGACAGGAAAGATAGATAGATAGATAGATAGATAGATAGATAGATAGATAGATAGATAGATAGATAGATAGATAGATAGATAGATAGATAGATAGATAGATAGATAGATAGATAGATAGATAGATAGATAGATAGATAGATAGATAGATAGATAGATAGATAGATAAATAGGATAGATAGATAAATAGGACAGATAGATAGATAGATAGATAGATAGATAGATAGATAGATAGATAGATAGATAGATAGATAGATAGATAGATAGATAGATAGATAGATAGATAGATAGATAGATAGATAGATAGATAGATAGATAGATAGATAGATAGATAGATAGATAGATAGATAGATAGATAGATAGATAGATAGATAGATAGATAGATAGATAGATAGATAGATAGATAGATAGATAGATAGATAGATAAATAGATTAGATAGATAGATAGATTCACAGAGATATATACGTAATAGTGGTAGAATTATACACGCTCGCAGACATACATAATCCATACTTATATAATACTTCAATGCTGATATGCATTAAAATGTAATTGCCCTCATATGTATGTGTGTGTGTGGGTGAGTAGGGCGGGGGGGGGGGTATAATTCCGTCACATTATGTTATTCTGCACCTTAAGAATAAGAATCGAAAATTGTGCAAAGATTTACAGACGGCTCTAATGTTGTTGTCGGCAACACGTTGGCATAAAGAATTGGACCATTCATGTAACTTGTTAGCTGAACAGAAAAGCTGACAAATAAACCAGTATTAATATGTCTCTGCACCATGCACAACACACAGGCTGCAAGGCGGTTACTTTGTCGTCCATCTCATGTACTAGAGCATCTCCAATTTTCTCACTTTGCAAGGGAGCGTTACACAATGTTTTTTTGAGCGTTGGATTACCTGCATGTGGCACGAACGTTTGTGTTCATAAGTTCGAAACCATTAATGATTATAGATCCGTCACTTTGTGAGAATACACCTCTCATTAAAAGCAATGACGAAGTAGACATAACTGAAAAACATCTAAATCAGAGATACGCCAGTGAGTGTGATGAGCGATGAACTGTTCAAACACCTCTTTAACTTTAAAAATATTCCATTCGCACACTTCATAGCTACGGATGCTGCTGCGTTCCTAAATAACAAGAGGTTGTTCATGCGCTGTAAAAAAAAAAAGATCTATTTACGCAGTCAATAAATCGCAATGACTCTGTTACGGTGCGAGGTCAGAGGGTTTCCATTATTTCGTATCCATTGAAAAATGCAACAATATATTATTTCTATATGTGAGTGTGCATGAGAAAACCCACAATAAGTCGGCAACAGGACATTTTGAGTTCTGTACATATAATAAAAGACAAGACATTTCTGATAAATTGAAGTCAGTGACACCCCCCACCCCCCCCCCCCCCTAAAACAAGATTTTGAGAAAACGGCATTTAATTCTATAAGTGGCAATAGCTAATTGACCAAGTAATATTGGAGTGATTGCTGTTAGGAGACCGTAGTCTAATAACTAAGCCGTTATAGAGATCATAGTGAGTAGTGTTCATTGCTCATCTACAGTTTACCCTGTAACATGCCACGGCCCCCTAAACAACAGCCAAGTTGGAAGTTTGTGACGGACCCATATTTTCTATTCAAAGCCGTTTTTTCTCAAAATCAGCTCTGCCGACTTATTGTGGGTTTTCTCGTGCACACTCACATATTTGACACAGTATAGGCTAATACATATACTATTATCATTATCAACAGTAACATTTTATTATTATAATATCATACAGGAGCATTACAAAAGGGGGGGGGGGATAGGTGGGCGATTTGGCATGTGCCTGCAATTTTGAAGGCGCCTACCCTTTCAGCCAGAGGCAAAAGGGATGTGTGCTATGGTAAAGAATATTGATGCACAATGGCAAAGAGAATCAAGGGAGGCTATTTAACATAAAATACTCTTTTAGGGAAGATTCATAAAAGATCAGTATAGATAAAACATAGTAGCATAAATGTAGATATACGGTATATAAAACCAAACTATGGTCCAATTCTGTTATTATGTATCTTTTTCTTATGTACAAAACAAAAATAATCACGTAATGAGCGGTTTGAAATGAGACCTACATTTTCTATTTGGCGTGGGTCTATTCCCAGCTTTGTTTGTACAGGCCTTACTACATTTTGAAAAACTCACAAACTGCCACCAAATAGAGTGTTAACTCTTTGCCTTTTAGGCTGTCCATCAATGGCTATGATCAACAGCAAAGTGGGAAAACCGAAATTTCAGTTTATCAGGAAAGCCAAAAAAAAAACACACAAAAAAACGCTACTATTTTTAATGACGCAAATTATTTTTATTTATAGTTTTTCATTGGCTGGCAAATTTGTATTCTGTAGCTCCGGTTCGCTCAGATCCCTTTGGTGTGCGGTAGTAGGAAATTTACGGAAATAGGTCACATTTCGATGCAGAATAGAGATACGACGTTCTGCATGAATAACGCTGGCACAAAATATGTGTAAGCGAAGTCCCTCGAAATGATGAAGTACCCTGTGCGTGGGAAATTTGTTTCCTGTGACTCTAACTTGTCTAAGGAAAACCTTGGGCCACTTTCAACATTTTATGTCATTACATAAACGTAGATTTTCTTCCAGGGAAATTTAAGCCGGCTGAATATTATCTGTATGTAGTGAACTTTTCGCCACAGGATTGGACAAAAAACAAAATATACTGATCTTCTTAAGTCGTTAATTTCTGTATTTTATTCTTATTTGATACCGACACCCACACACAAAAAAAGAACTGGGAGACTACATTACCGAAGTAGCTCATTTTCCCCAAGTCTAATTGGATTAAATAGTTGCACTGAGGAAAGTTGTTGGCCTTTAAATGTGTTGAACATAAAATTAATGACATGATTGCTCTAATTTACACAAACGCAAAGACAGCTGCCACCAATATAAAAGCCATGAGAGGCAGAGGGTGTGAAGGGAAGTAAAATGTGCAGAGTAAAAGGAAAATTGTTAAGGCTGGTACAAACACTGAGGAGGACTGTGTAATACAGGGGATTTCCAATCTATTTTGAGTCGTAACATGTTTCAAAAGTCCGGCCACCAATGCTGATTGTGCCCTGCTGTTCTTCAAAGGCATCTGTCATTATGCCTTCTAGGAAGATGTTGAACAAGGTAGGTGGGAGGAGGCATCCCTGGCGGAATCCTACTGTTGTGTGGAACCAGTCGCCCACTGTGCCTTGCACAAGCACTGCACTGCTGGTCTTTGTCACTTGAGACCCTTCCGCCTTATTAAGAAAAAATATGTCCTTAACCCATTTCCTTGGAGCAATTTGATCTTTCTTTCTCTTCCTCTTACACGTACACACACATGCACCCCCCCCCCCCACACACACACATACACACACACAAAGAGGGAGAGAGAGGGAGAGGAAGATCATACGGTGACAGTTCGGTCCGGAAGGTATTATTTTGGGTATTTTGAGTTTTAGATACCTGACGAAAACTGTGGTTTTCCCTTTCCTTTGACACCACTTTCAGCAATATGGCGACAATATTTGCCGCAGTAATATAGTCTGCTGAAGTTTAGGACCCATTGTGGGTCTCAGAATCTACGATTAAAGATGACCGATGCTTGGATATAGCTGTTGTTACGCTCTTTTTAATCTAGCCATGTGAAATTTGGCAGAGTTTTTATTCATTTCATGAAATTCACAGCAGCTTTCGATGAAACTTATGCCAGGATTCTGTAATGCTATACGTTTTCTCAAGGCCACTGATATGTCACTAATACATCAAAATTATTAAATAAAACAAAGACAAATCAAAAATGATAGCCAAATGTTACTGATTTACATCCATACAGCTGATTAGATATTTATTTACGTTACTTTTCGTTTACTTTTGAATAGACATACCAACGTCCATCACATTTGTGTACAATAAGGTATACTGAGTTATGGCCCTCAGAGGTGAGCAAATTTAGGCCTACAATCTTGTCCATATTCCGACCGCCAAATTTATTTCTCTAAAAATGTTGGTCAAACTTTTAAATTACATATCACTGTGGTACCATGAACAAAACAACACATGAATCATTAAATTGCCCACTAAATCCTTAAGTCTTCAGAGTCATTCTGCCCAGGCATGAGACGCTCTGTATAGGCCCTCTGAACTGCGCAGACAAATTTAGATGGACAGTTCTGTCATGCCAGTTAGTCTTGTTTCATACAAGTACATTGACAGGTTTCTGTTGCTGTTGGTGTTGTTGTTGTTTTTGTTTTTGTTGTTGTTAGTGTTTTAATTTATTGTCCTACATTTCACGCATCAGGTAGTTAGGAATCGGCTAGTTTGCTCCTAGCCAAGCTTCCAGTCTTAGATGCAGTTTGGCGTTTATTAAGCGCCTGACTTAAATAAGCTCTATATTTCATCTCAGAATTTGAGAGATATGTAGCGTTTATTTAGGATTTAGAACAGATGAGATGGAAGATCTCTAACCGCAGATATCAGCTGATTTTCCAGTTCATCAATCAGCTAGAACTAGAGGATGTACGAGACCCAGGCAATCACAAGGGGCTGGTTAATCATATTTAAAACAATGTGTACTGCAAGTTACAGAACATATGATGCAGTCTTATCCTCATTTCTTCTTCCAGTCACCAACGTGCTGGACAACGTCTATCGTGGCATGCCTCATTACTAACGCGGAATCAACAATACGCTGTCTTATAGCCATCGCACAAGTCTTCAGAGAGATAGCACATAAATCAATTGATTTTGGTCTGTCCAACCTTTTTATGAAAACATAACGACAGACAGCTTTCCTTATGTCAATACTGTTATAGTAAATCGCAAAACATAGATATAATCTTATTGCTGTTCTCAAATTTAGTCTTATCACACAAAGGTGATAAAAAATATTTAGATTATTTACTTACAGGGATGTCAGAAATGAGACCTTGTAATGCAGTCTGTCAATGTGAAACCAAGATGTGCAGTCATAAAAGAGCATTAACTTCTTTGGAGAATGGGAAATTATAGATTTGAGGAACATGATGAAGAACGAAGGACTATCGTGCTTAACTTTAGTGTTGTGGAAAAAATTCTTGTCATTTGAATGCAGATATATTTCTGTGTTCTGTTTCCAAATGCTAAACCCATGCGCTCATTCATTTTGATTTCTCTTTCTGGGGAACAATTTCTATGATCCTGACAAAGATTTTGATTGTTTGAATAAAATTATAGTACTCCAGAAATTCCCACTTCCCCATGTTTGATGATATCTATCCTTTCCCAAATGAAGTTGTTTAACAAAGAGTGACAGCATTTAAGAAACAATTTTGAGTATAATGAAATTAGAGAACAGGTTTCCCAGCGCACGAATATCTTGGTTTGATCAGCAAATGAATTAAACATTCAATAGGCTCAGTGTTAAGAGTTTACAGATTCGCTTATCTTTAAGTGCCGAGACAGCCGTCTCCATAGCCTTATTGTATTCTTTGTAGAGTTCCCATTTAAGCTAAGCATGTAAGTGACATGCCATTGTTCATCCTGCTGTGTAGGAAAATTGTTCCATTCATCTAATCCTGTCGCCCTGCCTGGCAGGGATGCACTGTGGTGGGCGTTGCAGATAATATGAAAGGGTCTACGTATGAAGTCATAGTTTTGAAATGAGTACACTCAGTGTCTCAGACAGGCAACCCATTAAAATATGTGTCTATCAGCCGGTTTCTATTTACACCAGCAGCAATGCGATTTCACTTTCCCAGCTTTCACCCCTTCTCTTTTTGTTCTAGTAATCTTAATCCTCAATTCAGGTGGAGTAAACCTGTAACATGCGATTTTGCCATCCTTCTGCTTGAAAATTGCAGATCTAGATCTAGAGCTTCCATCGTTACATCTCATAGGTTTCGATCATTTTTTGCTCTTCAGAGCCGTTCTCCTCCCGTGTCAATACGCATAAACTCAGTGTCGAATAAATACTGTTCAACGAGCCTTCTAGCTGCTTATTTTTTCCTCTCAACAACTGTTAACTCCCTCTTATATCTTTGCAATTTCCAAGATGGTGATGATGATTCTGATGTTGATATTTCTCTATATTTTCAAGAGTAAATAAGATGATTTCGTGTTCTCATTGTTACTATTGTATATTACTGGTTAGCATTCTGTAATGTTTCAAGTGGATCTGGACAGGTGGAGTTCATCAGGCGAAAAAATTCAGTACCTAGTTAGTTTTAGGTGAAGTATTTAATGTTTGCTGGATGATGGAATTGCGTCATTTGTCAGTTGGGTTATTATTGTTTTTCTTGTTGTTTTTTTCTATCTGTGTTCTTTTCCGGCCTTTTCTCTCTGCACAAAAAATGGTAACAAAAAATACAATCCATGTTTTACCCATGGCCATTCAATGATCAAAATAATAGTAATAATAATAATAATATCAACACACATGACTGAAATTAATGCTGAAGTCTAATCATATCAGTTGGAATGGATACTCAACCCTTTTGTATATCAGTGCATTTTAATGCATGTTTGTTTCCTCGAAAATGTATCATGATTCACAGTAGTCAAAAATGTACGTATGCGAACCAATTTAAAGTAAGCCTGAAATAAACTGCTATTATTTCTTCTAAATTGTATTATGATTTATGGGTGTCAAGAACGTGTTCATGCATGTATTAATATGATATCTAATGACAGTGATAAAGACAGGCTGAAATAAACTGTGGTCTTGACTTTTTTTTTTTTTTTTTAAAGTAGGGAGTATAATCTGGACTGGGGGGGGGGGGGGAATACAGTCTGGCCTAGCCCAAAATATACCCTGGGTATAAACTGGCTTATCCCAGAATATACCGCGAAGAAGTAGGTAACAAGACATTCAAAAAAACTTTGAAAACTAATCTTCCACCCCCCAAAATGCACAAAACATACTTTTACGAGCACTTCGGTGCTTTAATTCAATGAAGATATCTGAATAAACTAATAATGAGAGACACATAAGACAAAAACAAAATTTTGACACTTTTCAACCCAAGAGTTTTTATTGGCCAAGAGTCATTTTGACCAATGATACCTTCTTCCGGATAGATAGATAGATGGATAGATAGATAGATAGATAGATAGATAGATAGATAGATAGATAGATAGATAGATAGATAGATAGATAGATAGATAGATAGATAGATAGATAGATAGATAGATAGATAGATAGATAGATAGATAGATAGATAGATAGATAGATAGATAGATAGATAGATAGATAGATAGATAGATAGATAGATAGATAGATAGATAGATAGATAGATAGATAGATAGATAGATAGATAGATAGATAGATAGATAGATAGATAGATAGATAGATAGATACATACATACATACATACATACATACATATATACATAAATTCTTTATTTCCATGTGAATACAATACAGATTGTACAGATATAATATCGAAACATTACATCTAAGTGGAAATTGTGCCATGGTGGGTGGCTTTACTTTATCTCTTCTGTGGAAGGGATGGACAAAACTGGAACATGTTTTTAAATAGAGTTAATAATTCCTATTATACGACCTGCATCTTTTATTCCAGATTTTGAATGATCCAATAACTGAACTGATACTACAGTACTTAGATATGAACTTACTTTCTGAATTGTTAATGTTTAGTTTCTTCAGCCCAGTAATAAATTTTCTGTGAACATTTCCCAAACTTCCAATTATTAAAACTATTATATCACATTGGTATCCCATAGCACTGATTTCAATGGCTAATGGGAAATATTTGTCATACATACATACATACATACGTACATACATACATACATACATACATACATACATACATACATACATACATACATACATACATACATACATACATACATACATACATACATACATACATACATACATACATATATACATACATACATACATACATATAATTCTTTATTTCCAATTAGTCGGTACAGTATTTCAAACACGATACCCATACAGGAAACAATAGAATGGCATTGTAAATATTAATCCGTTACATGACTGAACATAACTGATGGCTCTTGGCTTATTTTATCCATAAATAGATGGTAAAAGTGGACAATAACTAAGACTGGCGCATTTATTATTGTAAACCTCTTACGGACATTTCCGAGACTGTCTATAATTAGCACAATGATTTCACAATGATACCCTATGGCGTTGATCTCTAAAGAAAATGGGTAGTACTTATCAAACTTTGATTTGTAAGCTTTATCAATATAAGCATCAAATGGTATCGATATTTCTACTAGTTTGACTGTTTTTCTTTTTCTGTCAATCACTGTTATATCTGGCCGCACTTCTCTACGATGGAAACCAATAGAGTCACTTTCAAATATAGATGGTTTGAGGGGAGTGTCTTTCAATATGGTCTTGTTTATGTTGAATGAACGAATCTTTCTTTCCAAAAGGTCCAAGATGTTGCTGTGTCGTTGTTGGTACATAAGTTGAAATTTTGTGCAGCCATTAAGGGCGTGTGATGCTGTTTCGCTTGGATGATTGCGCACGACTTGGTGTAGGTGTTGGGGTAATCTTCTCCAACTCACCGTGTCGTAAAGTGCGTCATTGTTGTTGACACCGCCATTTTGAATCGTTTTCGTGTTGTTGTCATCGCAGCCCGTTGTTATCCTTCTTACTTTCATCATCATCATCATTGCCTTTCTCACCCTGGATCAGGGTATAGGCCACCAACAAACACTTTCCATCCCTCTCTATCATGGGCCAGCCTCTTTACATTATTCCAAGTCTTTCCGCTTCGTTGCACATCATTTTCTCTGGCTCTTCTCCACGTTCCGCGCGGCCTTCCTCTTGATCTCTTGCCCTGGGGATTCCAATCCAATACCTTCTTCGTGATGCTGTTTCCTGGCCTCCTGAGAGTGTGGCCGATCCATCTCCATCGCCTCCTACCAATTTCCTCTCTGACTGGGCTCTGTCTTGTTCTTTTCCATACAATTTCATTGCTGACCTTGTCTGTCCATCTGATCTAAAGTAGCTTCCTCAAACATCTGTTGATGAAAACTTGGATTCTCTTTATGCAGGCCTGGGACGCATTCCACTTTACCAGTCCGAATAGCTTCCTTCACCGTCATCTTCAGCTCTGGTACTTAGGCTAGATCGAAATGCCTTCTCCATAACGATAAACTCACCCCACAACTGTGGGTCCTCAAATCGTAAAGTGCGTCATTGTTGTTGACACCGCCATTTTGAATCGCTTTCGTGTTGTTGTCATCGCAGCCCGTTGATATCCTTCTTATTTTACCAGTCCGAACAGCTTCCGTCACCGTCATCTTCAGCCCTGTGACAAGGCCCATACCTCCATATGCCATTCCTGCGTTATCGAGGGCAGCTACCACGGATCCCTCCACCAGAACAGCGAACAAAGCCCAGACACATAAACATGCGACTAACCCCGTTAGCTGACCGGAAGTAGATACATACATACATACATACATACATACATACATACATACATACATACATACATACATACATACATACATACATACATTCATACATACATACATACATACATATCAAATTTGTTTATTTCCATTCAATACATGTCAAATGTACCCGTACAATATCTTATTGGAAAAACAATACTTCACATTGTACAGAAGCGGAAATACATGCTATGGCCCCTTTCATTCTTGCCCTCCAAATCTCCTTCTCTGGTAAAATATTAGAGTTAATACAATATTATTTCACTTTATGCTAAACTACCTCTGTCCTACTTTCTTGCTCTCCAAATCTTCTTCTCTGGTAAAATATTAGAGTTAATACAATATTATTTCACTTTATGCTAAACTACCTCTGTCGTACTTTCTTGTTCTCAGCTTCCATACGTTAAAAGAGCCTATGCCACTGCTAACACTGAAGTATTTTGCTATAAATTTCGCGTCGGTGTTACTGAGGCCAAGTTTACATAGTCCACTTTTTACTCTCTTGTGGACGTGACCTAATGAACCAAAGATCAAAAGAATTATTTCACAATGATATCCTAGTGAATTAATTTCCAGACACAAGGGATAGTATTTATCAAATTTCGACTGATAGCACCTGTCAATGAAGGCATCGAATGGGATAGATATTTCTACAAGCTTTACTGCCTTATTATCTGGGTCTATGACTGTGATATCCGGTCTGTTTTGTGAGTGGTTGAAGGATGTATTACTAGACATACATACATACATACATACATACATACATACATACATACATACATACATACATACATACATACATACATATATACATACATAGATAGATAGATAGATAGATAGATAGATAGATAGATAGATAGATAGATAGATAGATAGATAGATAGATAGATAGATAGATAGATAGATAGATAGATAGATAGAGATAAATAGATAGATAGACAGATAGATAGATAGATAGATAGATAGATAGATAGATAGATAGATAGATAGATAGATAGATAGATAGAGAGAGAGAGATAAATAGATAGATAGACAGATAGATAGATAGATAGATAGATAGATAGATAGATAGATAGATAGATAGATAGATAGATAGATAGATAGAGAGAGAGAGAGAGAGATAAATAGATAGATAGACAGATAGATAGATAGATAGATAGATAGATAGATAGATAGATAGATAGATAGATAGATAGATAGATAGATAGATAGATAGATAGAGAGAGAGAGAGAGAGAGATAAATAGATAGATAGACAGATAGATAGATAGATAGATAGATAGATAGATAGATAGATAGATAGATAGATAGATAGATCGAGAGAGAGAGAGAGATAAATAGATAGATAGACAGATAGATAGATAGATAGATAGATAGATAGATAGATAGATAGATAGATAGATAGAGAGAGAGAGATATATAAATAGATAGATAGACAGATAGATAGATAGATAGATAGATAGAGAGAGAGAGAGAGAGAGATAAATAGATAGATAGACAGATAGATAGATAGATAGATAGATAGATAGAGAGAGAGAGATAAATAGATAGATAGACAGATAGATAGATAGATAGATAGATAGATAGATAGATAGATAGATAGATAGATAGATAGATAGATAGATAGATAGATAGATAGATAGATAGATAGAGAGAGAGAGATAAATAGATAGATAGACAGATAGATACATTACATCACAACAAGACCGTACGCAATGAAAAGAAGACCACATTTTGGACAGGTCAAGTTCTTTTCCGTCATATCTTGACCACAAGTGGCTAATCATACAGTCATAGGTCCCTTCAAATGGCTTACTTACTAACTAGAACCAAAGCCACGCGCTCCCCGGACTCCCAGCGGAACTGGCCGCTTAACGGAAAAGTCCGAGATGAAAGGGGACATCGGATATACGTTATGCGTCTGTCAAACCAAAGTGCTTGGAAAGTGGATAGGCTGTTTTACGTACACGATTGATGTAAGACCCACAATGACCTTTATTGCTAGCTCATTGCTAAGTTGCAAAGAGTTGACTCAGTACAGAAAGTTAAAGACCATTCAAGTAAATTAATATTATGCCTCTCTAAGTTACCGATATCAAATACCGTGTCGGTGAAAATTAATGTATATCCTAAAGTCTTAGGTCTAAACCAAAACTGGATAGAGGAGAAAACACATGCGCGCGCGCACACACTCACACAAACACAACACTCACTCTATCTCTCACACATGCATTCTCTCTTTCTTCATCAGATCACACATACATATATTATACACACTTCATCTCTCTTTCTTCCTCTCTCTCTCTCTCTCTCACACACACACACACACACACACGCTTTCTTTTCGCCATCACATTATACACTCGCTCTGTCTTTCTCTCTCGCTCGCACACATACACATTCAAACACACACACACACACACACACACATACACTTTTCTCTTTAACTCTCTCTCTCTCTCTCTCTCTCTCTCTCTCTCTCTCTCTCTCTCTCTCTCTCTCTCTCTCTCTCTCTCTCTCTCTCTCGCATGACACACATAAGCTTTCCATCTCGTCACAAGCAAGCGCTGTAAGTGACGTCATGATATTTTCTCCGACAGAGCAAAGTCGTAATGTTTGTCCAGGGTTGTGACATGGATAATTTTCTGTCTGCGTGACGTCAGAAGGAATGTGACGACTAAACCAGACTAGCGTTCTGCGTAAAAAAAAGAAATACATCAGCTTAACTGTAACGTATGTTCATAGTACTACGCAATAGTTTCCATAATATTTGTTCCCAAACTGGGGTAAATTTACCTCCAAGGAGTAAATGTTGCCTACCCAGGGGGTAAATTTGCTGATTTTGGATAACTACATATTTTGCATATTTTGAAAATCTGAAGCTGAGAAGAAAGTATTTCCTTTGTTATTCTTCTTTGAACTTCAAAAATAAAGTAAAAGTCAGTATTTTTAAAATGTCTCTGCCTGGCGCTTTGTCATGGTAGAAGTGTAAATCAAAATTACTCGACAAAACACAATGCGTAGTAAATTTAGTTTCGATACCTCACCATAGACATACAGGACAAAACAAGTTCGGAACCTTTGTTCTAAAATATTAATGTTTGTTTAATTCTGTCAAAAAGAAGAGAAAAAAAAAAACGTCTTTCACATACAATATGCAATAAATTTCCGTGTCTAAGTGTGAAAATACATCTTTTCGAAGGCAGTAATTTTATAAAATCACATGTCCATTTATATTTTCCAGCATAGTTTGTGGAATAAAATTTAAAAAAAAGAAAAACAAACTACATAAAAATTTTATATAGTGTGTTTTTCCATACGGCTTAAAGCGCTTTCCAGAGAGAACAAGCAAACGAAATTCAGTCACATAATTCATATGGGCACTCAAATACAATTGCGCACTCGCACGGTCGGATGCACTCACGCATGCATGCACACAGACACACATACAGAATAGACATTGCATTTACTGGACATGGCACAGAAATTTCACCACGAGTCAAAATACTTTTAGAATGAATGGGTTTTTAAACTATTTTTTACATTTGGTGATGACAAACGTTGTTTGTTTTTTGTTTTTAATAAATTTTGTTTTTCTGTTTATTTCAGTATTTGAACGTGAAATCAATTAGACTAACGGATAAGAAAAGAATTAGTTGTTAATTAATTCAAAGGACAAGCCATAATTATTATTTAATAACTATCACTAGTAATCTTAGCAGGATCGGCGTACCTGTGGCATTTGAAAATTAAAAGACACAACAATACAAAATAACGCATACCCACCTTACCCTACCCTTCTCCCCCACGCCACTTCTTACACAATGTCCAGTAAATGGTAAGTTCGCCTCCAAAGACATGTCTTAGTTCGGTCAAGGATTTGACATTTGAAATCTTTAATAACTCATTGCATAGAGGCACCAATACTACCACCACCACCACCGCAGCTACTACTACTACTAGTACTTCTACTGCCACTTCTACTCTGTTGACATTAACAACGTCATCAAGGCAATTTAGGCCATATAACCCAAATACTTACGAACAGATTGCGTTACTAGCTTGTGGCTACTTTCCGAAACCGTTGTTGTGGTCATGTGGCAAGCGAAGTGTGGGTAATTGTCTAAACCTAACCCCAGACCTAATCCTAACGTTAAACTACAAGTTCTCCGTACTGTGCAAACAAAACAGAGTTCGGATGCAAGGCACAGATAGCAGTTATGTAAAAGTTACTCATTATCTTATTATATAAAAATCCTCCATTAGCTACAACATATAAAATATAGGGAGTCTATTCCCATCAAGCTTAATCGTATGAACGAAATAAACACTGCACTGACGTTCAGCCCAGTTATAAAATTTTGGTTTCCGGATAGCAATGGCGCTGCCCATCGACTTGATTGTTCACTTGCCTACCTCTTAGTGCTCATGAGAGCTTAACTGCTGAATGACATAGAAGAAAATATGGCAGCAGGATATACGCCATTTATCCACGTAAAAGAAGAAAACAAACTGTTTCGGAGTGTTCATTAACCCTCTAGCGATCAGACACATATTGCCATGTCCAACAACAACAGCAAAAACAAAATCAACAAAAATCAATCTTGCAAAATTGAGTTAAAGTAGTCGAGGATTTACGAAGTATTATCTATCACGCAATATATTTTTGGATAAGTTTAACAGTGTTCCAAATACAACTTTCGTTGATGAGGTGGCATATTTCAATAATTATGTAACTGGCTCTAGATGGTTAAGACAATGCTTTGCCTCGTTTTGGTGTGGGAACTCACCGAATGTAAACAAATGCCCTTATCGGGAAGTAATCGTGCTTTACTATACTGTACTACTTAGGTAGGAAAACACTTCCTCTTTGCAAAGATAGTTTTTTTTTTTTTTTTACCCCGTTTACTTTCATCTTGTATTTGAAATACTTTATCAAGGAACTCCATCAGACAGATGTAAAACCTATCCTTTACTTTTAGGATGTCACGGTTACAACCGGCCGTGTGTAGACTTAATGAATTTGCTTGGCCCCGTTTTATGAATGAAAGTGAGTATTCGCGTGCCTTCACGGAAATGAGTATTGGAATTGACGTCACATTACACGTGACCACCCGGATCTAAGGAAGAAGGAGAGTAAAAGAACTTGATCGCATTAAAGGATGGCTCAACATTGTATTGAAGAGGAGGGAGTGTGGACATGGAGGATACAAAAGAGGGTGAGGAGGGGGGGGGAAGGAGGGAGGGGGGGGGGCATGGACTACCAACAAAGTGTGTCAATGGCTCAAGTATTAGAAAGAGCATTATTACGGTAGTTGTTACAATAATTGCGCCATCATTGTAGTGTAGTTATTATGTTCCTGTTGTGTTATTGTTGTTGTTGTTGTTATTATTGATGTTGTAGTTTGACAGGATGTCACATCATTTTGCAACAGTTGTCATAATGGTTTTAGAGTCAGCAAGTGTACAGCAATTAGCTGTCCTATTATTGGTGGGTTGGGTTTTTTTTTTTTTTGCATTGTTTTTTTTTTCTTTTGTCTTTCAGTAATATTGATGATATAGGATTATATTTTGTTCTGGAGTTATTAAAGTTATCAAGCCATTGACAATGTCCCGAACGATTCCACCCTCCTGAAATCCTGTTTATATATCCCCTATGGTATTTTCAAACAGACCATATTATGTGAAGGAGATAATGGCAGTAATATTATTTTGTTATGGCTTTTGCTGAACCTAATGATCTTGTCCGAGTATTTATTAATGCCTTATGGCAGGATTAGGTTTAGTTTTGCACAGCAAATCGTTTATAGGGAGGTTTCAGGGTTTGGCTGAGATTCAGGGTTAAGATTAGATTTTAGCTAATCGGACGCAAACTTTGCGCTGGCGATTTAGCAAAAATAAGTTTTTCTTTTCTTTCGGAAATTGGGAAGGTGGAGAAAAAAATAATAATCTTTCTGGTGAGATTTTGGATATTGACCCAGATAGGTCACGGGAATATCGTGTTCAATCCCCATACTAATCTATTAATATATATGCTTATACTAGTGTTCGTGCACTCTCCTTCATGCACTTCATACATGTCGCAGTTTCGGAATGGGGATGGTATAGGCTCAAACCCAGCATTAGGTTCTGGCCAAATTTAATTTTGTTAGCCAAGTAAAATATCATAGAGAGGTTTTAGGTTAGCCTAGGTTCATGGTTAGGATTAGATTTAGGTAATTGGCCACAGCAACTTTTTCTTTGACGACTTGGACAAAATAACGCCTTTTCTAGGAAATTCGACAACTGGTGAAAAAATCCCCATGTGAATGTTTTGGATACTTGGCCTATATAACTGCACCAAGATCGTAAACAATCCCCAAATTAACCTGTAAGTTATGTTTATACCTGAGTTACTGTTCTTAACCTCTACCTTCCTGCACGTCATACATGTCGTACTCTCAGGAGGGGAATGGTAGAGGTTCGAACCCAGCATTAGGTCATGGAAAAATTAAGCTTTTGAAATTTTCCTCCTTTGATGTTTAGTTCCTGCTATGAAAAGGTGTGTGAGTGAGTACGTAAAAAATACAAGATGTTACAATAACAAATGGGCTGACATTATCTAGAGAGACATTTACACAATGCACGCTTGTTGCAACTTGAGATAATGTTGCCTAATGACATGGTGGCATGGTATTGGGGTCCATCTGACATTGGAACCCATAATAAAACCGGTGATCCAGATATAATAATAAAATTGGACGCTTAAAAGATGAATGGACCTTTCCTGTATAATGATCAAACTAAGGCCAATTTCAACGTATGCACTGAAGGCGTATTTCTCTACGAAATTAGTAGTAATATGTAAGGGGCATGAAGGTTCTTTTCACTTGTAAATTCGTCTCCAAAACATTTAATCTTTCAGTACGCCTTTCCTCTCATCCATTTATCTGCATAAAGTAGAGATCACAAGAATATAGAACAACTGCCTGCACACTGGTCCTCATTGCTTACACTGAGTGGGTGAATACAAATTGCTGTTTCACAACAAAATATGATATAGGAAATTGATACTGCCTGGAGGATGTCCAAAAATGGCCAAAACAGTTATCACAAGACACCAACAAGAGAACCTATTTTTAACACTTCAAAGTGAACATTCCAACAAACGTTTCATTTTAATATTATGATGTTAACGCTTGCAGTCAAAATGTCCATACACACAAGGCTGGTGGCATATCAGGTCTAGTTTGTGACATCGATCTTTCGGCCGGCTGACTCAAAACTGTTTAGACGCACCCGCTTTTGTAAGACATACCGTACTTGTTTTTGTCTCGCTAGTGTACGAGATCAGGTTTCACACCATAGTTCACAGTTCACTTTAATACCAAGACAAGACAGACTTGGCATAGTGGGCCACTAATGTAAAACAAAATTATAAAGTCTATGGTTAAAGTATGTGGCATGAAATGTGACACTGGTCTAACATCACCCCACTAATTCTCCGAAATCTTGTATTGTAAGCTTATAGTGACATGACGGCTTCTCACCCCTATTTGCAGCCACTACCTGGCATCCGCTTTTCAAAGCAAAAAACAACTGATAATAATGCTATCTTTGTGTGAAAAGCTAACTCTAGAAAACGAGCCGTTTCTCAGACTCCATGACACTAATTTCTTTCATTTCCATTTTTGTTTTCATTGTGTCTGTTAGAGGCTGGGCGATGAAAGAGGCAGATGTGTATTCTTGATCAGTTGCTTATTGCACAAAAATGGCATTCTTGTGATCTGCCATTACAAAATTCTGTCTGTCTGTCTTCAACATGAATGAGTTAAGGATGATGTTCTCAATAAACCGTGCAGGTTGCAAAACTGCATTTGAAAGTACTAACAGGATTTGATCTCTTTTTGCTTGTTGATGTCAGGATAAAATCCTTTTGCTGAGGGGTACGGTGTCATGACAAGAAAGAAATTTTGAACTTTTTTTTTGTGCAATCCTCTGATCTTTACAGCATGAAGATGACAAAAGAGTAGCTTAGTGCAGGATATGTGCAATCAGTTTCAGAGTGAGAACAGGATAGAGCTATTTCACTGGTAGCTATACAAAGTGTCTGTGATCACATGCAGAGTAATAACTGTTTTGACTAATCATGCTGTTTGGGGTTTTTATTCCCACTAAAAATAGGTTTAGCTGTGTTAAATGTCACGTTTTTTGCTAACAGGACTTAGACTTACACAGTGTGTGCAAAACTGTACTGAGATTGCCCGCCTCTCTTAGCAGGACAGGGCTTTTCTGCAATGTTATATCCAAACCAGTGTCAGTAGGGAGACGTATCTCTTAAACAAACCAGTCTTTGGTAATATATAATTATCTCTCAGGTTGGAGCAACTGTCTTCCATCCTCCCCTACTCCCTCTCGAAAAAGAATGTATTTTATTTCTTATCATAGTATGTGCAGCAAAAATGTTTTACATCCCAAATGGCTAGATAGGATTTTTGTCTTTTGCTAAGCAATCCGTTTCACGCATTGTGCTGAGCTTCTCGCTCTTCAGCCATTACAACCGTTCAGCGATAGCGTGCAGTTAACAAGGTTTTGTGGGTCCAGTTTTAGTAGACAACTTTCAAGAGCAGGTTCCACAAAGAAACATCACTGATTAATCACCCATATTATTATCTCCATGCCCATAAATTTTTGGAAGCATTTGTCTTGTGGCACACCCTGTTCATTTTACAATAGGATGTGAACATCCCCTCAGTTTTGTTCCCTGAACCTGTTGAAATAATTATCATGTTGGTTACCCACTCTGCATCATACATTCTTTCTTGGGCAGCTGAAATAAGGAAACCACAAGTTAGAAATAAGGCATTGTCGATTAGGGCCATGTGGCCAAAATACTTCCATCATGACAATGTCCTTTTCAGAAAAAAGGTATGGACAATACATCAATGAAAATTGTATTTTCCCAGCCAATTGCCAGAAAGAGACCTTAATCCTGACCCTTTACTTCCCACCTTCCCAAAATTCACTGTATAAACAAAACCCAATTTGGCCACCTGACCAAGAAATTTACTCATTAAAAAATAGGCAGTGACTACGTTTACGGCAGATTACGCTCATATCCCAATAGAAAAAAACAAAGAAAGAAAGCCCTGCTGTACGAACGGGAGTAAAGCCGAACAAAGAAAAATGGTGAGTTGTATTCACCGGCAGTCGTAACCGTAGCCACTGCCTTAAAAATAACCTACATGGATAAGTGAGGCTATTTCCAGTTAACCCACGATTCCCATGCAGACAGTTTGATTCGGCCACAAATACCTGTGCATTTGAATGTCTAAAATCTGTTAATCTGTTCTCATTGGTCATTGTGTTACGGAGACAGAAATTACATTCATTTTGTATGTAACAAATTCCCAATTAAATAATGTTCAACACCTCCCCCTCCCCCGGCAAAAAATGCTCAGCAGTCTACTTCTCTTGATTATCATTTGTTTATTTATGTAGGCCTACATTTCTCAGGCAATGGTACTATTATCGTTGTTTCATTATATTCGTCAAAATGGCTTGTCTTATTGTCTTTAGCTTATTACTGTAAAATGTTGTAGTTTGGGGGAGGGAGGAGTGGGAGAGAGAAAGGAGAATAAAAAACAAGGGGTGGGGAGAGAAAGGAGGGGGTGAAGAGGAAGGAGGGGGGAAGGGGGCGGGGGTGGGGGGTCCAAGGTACAGACAAAACTTTCTACTTTCAATTCTTCTGTATTATGAGGTGTATGGGAGTGAAACACTATCTTGTTCGACCACATTATACGGTATAGGCTAATATGCTGACATTACTCTCTTTTAAGTCCGATATACTCAGGCTTTTAAATATTTCAAATCTTGCTTCAAGAGCTATAGGACTAAATGACTCGAGAACTTTTACTGCCCCCCGCCCCCCCCCACACACACACACACGCATATACACACTCAAATAGAATCAGTAATGATAATGTGGGCAGGCCGGTGGAAGCCAGGCTTCCCCCCTCCTTCACCCCCCACACAAATAGTGTTGATTGGTGCTTTTAAGCTGTCATTACCACCAATCATTTATAACGCCGTTTTTCTATTTCCCGTTGTGATGACGATGCTTTTTCGAAGAAACCCGATATGTTCATCAATATTCTGAAATGATTTTCACGATCATGGAGATGGAGTAAAAATGATGCAAGGCCAGCGTGAATTGCAGTAAAGACCAACCATATGCCTGGTAAAGTTCCATGCCGACAGTTGAGTGACGTGATAAGTGATATCATAAATGACATGACCAAATTCAAATAAAATACCATTTCCAGTACCGAGTGAATAAAAAATAAAGATCGACAAATATCGGGATAGATAGATAGATAGATAGATAGATAGATAGATAGATAGATAGATAGATAGATAGATAGATAGATAGATAGATAGATAGATAGATAGATAGATAGATAGATAGATAGATAGATAGATAGATAGATAGATAGATAGATAGATAGATAGATAGATAGATGGATAGATAGATAGATAGATAGATAGATACATAGATAGATAGATAGATAGATAGATAGATAGATAAGATAGATAGATAGATAGATAGATAGATAGATAGATAGATAGATAGATAGATAGATAGATAGATAGATAGATAGATAGATAGATAGATAGATAGATAGGTTGGCAAGTAGGTAAAGAGAGAGAGACAGACAGACAGACAGTCAGATAAATAGATGCAGCTTAACTGTCTGCTCGATTTTTCTTCATGGACATAGCCATTCAAACCTCAACCAAAGCTATAAAATCTACATTCACTTTCACTCCCGTCTTCAAGCACATGAGAGTGACTCATCGCACTTTCGAGAAAATCTTGATGCTACACTCGGTTTACACAGCACATTTTCTACTGTTCTAGCAGTGTCATCGAATACGTCGTAGTGATAAAGAAAAATCTGGCCATTTTCAGATATGACATCCCCTATTTCACAAAAGGAAAGGAAACTTGTGCCACGATAATGCGTTGTTGGCCCTTTTTGATACAATCTTTTTTTTTTCCCTAACTTGAAAGATTGCTATTAGTTGACAAATAATTTTTACGAGCAATTTTCTTATCTTAATCGCCCCAGAGATCAGGTAAACTGTATTTAGTAACGTAAGTCTTCTCGGATAAGAACGAAAAACTCGGAGGGCTGTGTGCACGTTGAGCACATTAATGATACCTTGGCAGTTGGAAATCGAAAAGAGCAGGCCGAACAGGCCGCTGCCCGGGCAAAATTCAATGAAATCTATACCTACCCTCCCCTCCCCCCCCCCACTCCACCCCCTCCCTCCCCCTTAAAAAAAACCGCCCACCGGCGCTGCACTGTGGCGTCGACGTGTCTGCTCCAGTTGTAACTGGGCTGCAATGACAATAATCAAATTTCCCCAACAGGACTAAAAAAAAAAAAAAATTAGTCTTATTTCAATTAGAGATTAATTTCAACAAGAGATTAATTTGTGGCCCATCTGCATGCTGAGTGGGGTCTCTGGTTCGATTTGCAATTGTATCTTGCCTTAATTCAGTTTCTCGTTTCCGACTTACCTATCCTTCTTGCTCTTTAAATCCCCCAGAACTGTTGATGTTATTTCCCATACCCTCGGTTGTCGTTATTTGCCTTGTCATTACTGAATACAGTTTCACCGTCACTGAGAAATTATTATGTAACTTTACAAAACAAGCTCCTGTACCTGAAAGCCTTACCACTTTCTAATCCTCTGGTTCCCCTGAAATTTGTCTTCAGTGTCAAACATTCTATAGTTAGTTGAGTGAGCACATGTAAGCAGATTATACTGCCATTTTCTAACGCATCCAAGTTTTCTTGAGTTCACAATCATGATAATAAGGGAAAATAATTGTGATTGGAGGATTTTAATGGCAGACTCCTAAAATATCTTGTAATAATTATCTTTTGAAATGCAGTTGGGGTTGTCTCTTGGACGATGACCAAAGAATGAATGTATTTACTCTACTTGGCAAATTGTTGGTGCCTTGAAATTTGAAGAGTTTTTTGGTTGTTTTTGTTATTTTTTAACCAGAAGGCACAATTATGTGGGGGAGGGATTGTTTTACCCACGAAAAAAATATGCGTTTTTCCCAAATTTATGAATGAACATAATCGTTGGTATGCGGGTGTTAGCTACTACGAAGGACTACAAAAAATGCTCTGCTCTTACGTTTGAGTACGTAGCTAAATGCTAAATGCAGTAACGATGCGTCATACGAACTCTCCAGCCCTCTCCACTCTTCGACCCTTCACCTAGTCGTTGGTAACCGCCGCTTACTTGTGGGATGTCGCGCGTGGCGCAGTTTCACAACATGAGCAAGTTACCGTTTTCCAGTGTCTGACGTCAACATCCGGGACTCCAGACAAGTATAAAAATCGGCTCAAACATCAGACACCAGCAAACTCCTCAAGGTTGATACAACCACAGCTTTTATACTTTATACAGTTTCAAGCTTAAGACCTACAGCCAAACTTCAGAGAAAGTGCTGAAGCTTTAAAGATAATCTCAAAAAGACCAACTTTTTTTTGTAACGCAGGACATTAAACGTAACGTCGATATCGACGAAGAAAACAACTATTTCCATTCCTGCCATACTCAAGAAGAAGCCAAACTACATTTTTGTAAAGAAAATCAAGACGACCAAAATGCATCGACTTTCATTCACGGCCCTGGTAAGTTGGTTATGTCTGATTTTGGCTTTTTTAAAATTATTATTATCATTATTATTATCATTATTATTATTATTATTATTATTATTATTATTATTATTATTTTGGTCTGATTATCAACAGACATTACTCTCTATTCTTTGACTGCTTTTTTTAATGCACATGATAACAATAACAGTAAAAATAATAATATAATAATAGTAAGATAAAATTAATCTTAATTATAATAGTGATCAATGCCATATTATTTTTTTGTTATGTTCAACAGTTGAAAACTTTTTTTCCTTACCACTCAGTCTTAGGTAATAATGATGAAATAATCCAAAGCCCATCCAACTCTTTGTCTATTGTAATTAAATTATTTTAATCTTGGAATGAAAAATCTTTGAAAAATCCATTCTATATTCGTTGTACATCCCGGATCGTATCATTTAGAGTCTAGTCCGTATTCGTGTCACCCAGTTAGCTGTACCAAAGTGCCCTGATTGTCATTTCATGTCAGAAAAAGCATTAGTTGACAAGTACTGAAAAACACTTTTCTTGTCCACTCACAGATAAGCCTTTGGCTAGTGACTCTGTGCCATGCCCAGACCATTGATGAAATCATTGCTGGAGCTTCAAATAACGTCAAGGAGTTTGAAATTATGGATGACCTGAGTAGCCCAACAAGACGAGTAGAACTGGACATGGTTCTGACCCGTGAGCAGTATCATAATCTTCTGGTGAGTAGTCCACTTTGCCTAATAATAATAATAATAATAATATATTGCATTTATATAATACAACTATAAACTTTTCCCCCGGTTTTGCTGTTGAGCACTGGAGTTCTTTCAGTGTTTCCCAACTTGTGTGTCAGAAAACTGACAGCAATGGGCCGCGAGGCCTGTCCCATATTAATTAAATTCTGATTTACAACATATATCTGTAGATTTTTCTTAAAATAATACATGTAATTATCAGAGCTCTCCTTGTGCCGAACAAAAGAAAACTATGTCTGAGCTGTGAATAGTAATATAAAAGTTCCTTGCTAGGATTAGATCAAGGCTGTCGTTAAAAAAAGGCTGACCAGCTGGAAGAATATTAAAATTTGATAAATCTTGTTTCCAATGCTTTATCAACATAACACACTGTAATGTTGTTGTTATAATAGTTTATAATCTTATAATTCGCTCGTTTTCATATTTCTCAGTTTTCATGCTTACGTATCGCCATTAGAGTTTCTCAGTTTTCATGCCTTAGAGATATTTATGGATTTTTTTTTTCTTTTATTTCACAGGAGCTCAATCGTGCACGCAGTGATGATGATCCTACTGACCACTCACGCTCTAAGAGAAAAGCCATTAAACAAGTAACTTACCGCTGGGACAGCAATGAAGTGCCTTATAAAGTTGAGCCAAATGTGTTCTCTGACAAAGACATGGCACAGATCAACATGGCCATTAGAGAATGGGAAACGAATACTTGCATTCGCTTCAGACCGGCTCAAAGATGGGATTCTAATTACATTAGTTTCGGGGATGGCTCAGGCTGTTCGTCATACGTGGGCATGAGCAAAGGCAAACACCCAATTGCCCTGGCAGGAGGGTGCAGATTTAAAGGTGTCATTGCACATGAGATGGGACACGCCATTGGCTTCTTCCATGAGCAAAACCGACCAGACCGCGATGGGTACATTATTATTCAAAAACAAAACATCATCCATCCTAATCTGTACCACAATTTTGACAAATACCCTTGGTCCTCTGTTTCTACCTACGACGTGCCCTACGACTACAAGAGTATCATGCACTACGGAGGCCGGGCGTTCTCCGGGAATGGCGAGTACACCATCAAAACCGTCGACCCAGCTTACCAAGACGTGATCGGAAACCGTGAAGCCTTGAGTTTCAGAGACATTAAACTGGCCAATCTGATGTACGAATGTAACAAGGGTTGTGACACATCTATCAGATGCCCTGGTGAGGGATTTGTCGGCAAAGATTGCAAGTGCTGGTGTCCGGGTAACCCCATCCAGTTGTGCAGTGAGGGCACAGCCACCACGCCAAGACCCACAACAGTCAGAACTGTTACTACCACCACACCCAGATATGAGAGATGTCAAGATATGAATCAGCACTGCTCTGCATGGGCCGACGCCGGGTACTGCCGCACCAACACATACGTCAAGACCTACTGTAAGAAAGCGTGCTCACTTTGTGGTACTGCAACCACACCAGCCCCGACTTGTGTAGATGTAAAAGACCACTGTAAGTTTTGGGCAGGACAAGGCTATTGTACCGGCATTTATGCCAATTTCATGGCCCAAAATTGCCAGATGTCTTGTGACCTGTGTTATCTGAACACACAGGATGACAACGGGGTATCTGCAGTGTCAGTTAGTATTGTGAGTCTAACTGTTGGTGTTATTTTTGCTTTGTCCTCATTCATGTCTTAAATTATTTGTAAATAATATTAAACCGCAAGAGCCCAATTGGTTGTCTATTAAGCTCATATACATTAAGACATGAACTCCAATACAAAAAGACTAAGGGCATTATTGTCTCCTTCATTTTGCAATAAAGTACGTGAATGAACATTTTAGGATAACAAACTATAATGCAGCCGGTATTGATCATGCCTTAATGTACATTGGCACTGGGGTCAGGTGCTGGACACTTGACCCCTCACACCCTCCCCACCCCAACTCTTTTATTGCCCAGTAAAGTAACATAAGAAACATGGTTGACTAATCAGTGAATGGTGTTATGACACTTGCACCCTCATCCAACTCTAGCCAAATGTTTGTGTAAGAAGACAATTTTTAACTGAATCAGTAGGAATTTTTTCTAACATTTTTAGACCAAACATGTATTTACCGATCCATTGCTTCATCTGAAACTGTAGATCTTTTATGTGTGTTAGAAAGTTACTTTTATTCATCGATTGCTTAATTGATGGACTGATTTAATCATGTTGTAAGGAATTATTTTAACTTTCTTAAGTCAATTTTGATGGTATAAATCATGTTCATGTATATTATTCATTCAATAATTTTAACAATGTCAAATTCTCAGGGTCTATGTATTAATGCATCTTCACTACTTTTGTCCACGAAGAAGTGAGAGATTACATGTGCGACTGAATGAAAGGGAGTGAGTGAGTAACTTATGAAGTGAAAGAGGAGTTCCAGGTGGTGTGTTATACACTGCAGTAAAAACGTTAGTTGTGTAACATTATAGTACATTCCTATGTTCCACATCAGTGATGTGAGGTTGTAAGTAGGGATTATCTGTTTTAAACAGAAGTTGGCTTTATGGAAGCCTTTCTCTTTAAGTACGTCCGTTATTTATAATGAATTGAAATAATACCATTCTTGTAAAATCTACATTTGTTAAATGTTTTACAACCGTTACAACATTACAGTACAGTCCCAGCGGTTGTATGGACTGCAGAACTAAAGACGTCTACTTTACTGTTCATTTCGTTTGGTTGTGTTGTTTAACTCCCGTCGTGTGCTACTTTTGATTTGTGACATTGTTACTGAAAGAATTTTTGTGTCATTTCAAACAGTGTGACTTTCTCGGTAGTTTTTTGTTTTGTTTTGTTTACTTTTTTCAAATTTTTTTTACAGTAAGTAGTTTTGTTGGGTTTTTTTTTTTCTTCATGCTAATTCATTATCGTTATTGTGTTTATTGACCAGTAAGTTTTCCCCAGGACATTTCTATGTGACTTTCGACTTTTTTTCGTCTTATTTCAACAAACAATTTTGCTGAAATAGCTTTAGGTCGCAGCCGCCACCAGGTTTTACTGTTTCAACTGTCGTGGTGATTAAATAGCCTGACCAGCGTTTGGTTCTAGAGACAAGCTTGAATGCAAAAACTCCAGTGCCTTTGCAAGACAGATGTAACAAATGAATAATATAAATCGGCACGGCAAAATATACGCCTAAAGATAGCACACAGGAACGACTGAAATGGGGTATAAACTGCTGTGTTTTCAAAGTTATTATATATACTTTGTTTTATTGTTGTGTTGTTCAAAATTAAAGACAAACATTTCATACAAACATTCATTATTTATTATTTTGTCCATAACATGAAATAAAAATATTCTTATCAATGAAAGAAATATGTGAATTTGTTTCGTAATTTTCCCCTCTTACCTGCTATTTTCTGTGCATTCTCTTTTGCTCAAGTAACTGGGACTTCAGACATCTGTTTATTTGAGCTCTCTCTCTCTCGAGCTCTCTCTCTCTCTCCATCTCTCTTCTCTCCCCCCCCCCTTTTTTCCCCCTGTGCTTGTATGTGTGTGTCTCCCGTTCTCTCTCTCTCTCTCTCTCTCTCTCTCTCCCTGTCTCTCAATTTGTCTCTCTCTCTCTCTCTTTCTCTCTCTCTCTCTCTTTCTTTCTTTCTGTCTCCCGCTATCTCTCTCTCCCTTTATTACATCCGTCGCCTACATTGTTTCCTGTGCCTGTCCATGTTTTGTTTTTTTGGCCTGTTTACATCCTTCTAATGTTCATCATCATTAAGGGCGTACTGCTGATTTAACATTGTTAACCAAACCACACTTTGCGCATTGTGTTCCTTTTATCCTGAGAATGTATGCACTTTATGTTTCTTTTGTAGCTGTAATATGACAAACTACTGTGCATACAGCAATCATAAATGTAATTGTAAACCTGGAAATGACACGAAACAAATCAGTGGCATTTATCTGGATTGAGATGGGGGGAAAAAAGACATTATGAAAAAGAATTTAACGATTACAAGCAGAGCAGCAAATTATCAATGCTAGGCCTACATTTCAATTATATAGTGTCAGATAATAATAAGCAAACGTTGACAATTCTACATGTAAATCATCAAAACGTTCACATTGAACAAGGAAATAAAGTACGGCGTTCGAAGAATCTCTTTGATGCGCAGTAATAACTGTTCACCAACATACTGTGAGTTGGTGTGAAAAGTGGCAATGCATTCTTCTTCCTGTTATTCTGTTCCTTCCCTTTATTTCCCGTGCCCATGTTTTTTATAGCTGGTCAATAACGACCACTTGAAAGACGAGTTTCCATTCTTCAATCTTTAGCTGCACTGTAAAATAAACGTTTAAAAAGGGACATGTTAGCCTTTAAGCTCGCCCTAAAGCATTATTTTTTAATAATGATAATAAAAAAAGAAAAAGAATTACTAGTGATAAAGCAGTAGGGCTACATTTTCTCGTTATAAAATCCTATGCTGACAGTGGATGTTAATCATATCCTTTCCTCTGGCTTCAGCATTAGTGGGTTGCCAAAATGTACGTAATTGCTTAATTAATTATGTTCACAGCTTTGCCCAAAAATCTTCATATCTTTCATAAATAGTTTTCGTGGGCTGGAGTGCTGCGTTAATAACCTTTGTTTGATTTTTTAGTTTATAAGTAGACTGCGGCACTCTGATCTGGGCAGACCGAGACCTTATTTGTGCGTCACTCGTCGTATCCCACACCACTGCTGTTGACTTGACCATGCTCCAGGGCTTCTGGACACAGTCCACTATGGGGGTGGTATGGCCACCACAATGAGCGTTTGGTCAACCGGAGAACATAGACAGCGGCACCGCTGCACCCCCTGCACGTCGGTGCAGTGTAGGTCAGTTTAGAAAATCTGTTTTCAAACCCTATTCGAACTCTAGAGACTGTTTCGCCAAAAGAGACCATTTTGCTGCGCCCGTGGGGGTGAGACACGATGATCACGAGTCGCCCTTGATAGTTTGTGGAAGAGATTTTATCGTGCAGCGCCCTCTGAGCGCGTAGTAAGTAGCTTGGTTGGTGATCATTCCGTACGTTGTGTAACAGTTCATCGCATCGCTGCCAAAGTTTGCCGAGCTTGGCCAGAAAGTCCAGATCGTGAGTTATGAACTCCATAACGCAGGTATCGTTCTCAGCGTGACTGTCCACCTTCGCTGTTGTCGCGAGAGACACAGGCCTTTCTGCGTCTGTGTCATCCGAGTCGTAGAAAAAATAGCAAGTCGCGTGTTCACCTTCACTCTCATCAAACACCAGATGTGCCGAAGTGTGAACCACGACTTTTCCAAACCGGCTGGCTGGATCATCCGACAGTTTGCAGGCAGGACAGTAGCACTTCTTGTGATCAGTTTCTCCGTATCTCTCAAGCCGCCAAACCCAGCCACTTCCCGCTCTCGTCATGTCTCGACCGCTGTAAGAGAAGAGTGGGTAGGGCGTGTCACTCCCTAGCACCGACGATGGTCTTCTGTCACTGATGTGTCCTACATTGATACACACAGTAATGCTTGCCAGAGATTTCACTAAATTTGCCAACTTTCTGTTGTGACGGTAAGGCGGAGGTAATTTCTCCGGTGCTAGAAGGTTCACGGGCAAGAAATTATGATGACCCGGATTTTTCTGGCAGTCCATGAAATGTTGCCGAAATTCTTTTGCACCTCCAAAACTAATTTCCATTTCATAATTCCCTGTAAGAGATACGAGTGTGTAATTAGAGTTCATATTAAAGCATGCAGGTAGACGTGCATACCACAGCCTTTACTTCCAGACTACCTAACCCTAGCAGTGTCACTATGTAAAAATGTAGTTTGAGTATTTTGTTGAGGTGCCATTATAATTAATTTTCGTGAGGGCGAATTAATCTCCTTGTGTTGAACTATTGTGTTTATTCAAGTTCCAAGTAATCTTTTGAATACAATATAAAATACAATAAAACCCAATGATCTTTTCCTTGATTCCATTTGATAAGCCAAACGCATGGGATACTGAGGGGCGGGGGGGGGGGGGGGACGCATTCACTTTGGTGTAACCTCCGTGCCTAAAAAAAGTGCGTAGTGTCCTGGCTCACATGGGATTGGTATCAAGACTGTAGGTTATTGAGGCAGGATCGGGTGCCTAATCTAGTATAACAAGAAGATGAATGATGCCAATGGCAGCAAGTATGATTGTCAATACCAAACTGTCAAAATGTTCACTGAAAATGGGTTGTAGATCTAAGTTTCTTGAGTCTGATTACTGTGCTAATTTTCTAGTAATGTTACAAAAACGTAAGGCTCCCTTAATGACATTTTAACTTATTGTAATAATAAGCCCATAATGCATCCATGCCTGAAATCTATCATTGTGTTCCTACCCATGTAATGGTCGCGGTAAGATATCCAACTCTATTTGAGAAAGGCCTATTGTAGTTGCCCGTAAGATATCCAACTCTATTTGAGAAAGGCCTATTGTAGTTGCCCGTAAGATATCCAACTCTATTTGAGAAAGGCCCTATTGTAGTTGCCCGTAAGATATCCAACTTTATTTGAGAAAGGCCCTGTTGTAGTTGCCCGTAAGATATCCAACTCTACATGAATTTGAGAAAGGCCTATTGCTGGTGCCGGTAAGATATCCAACTCAATTTGAGAAAGGCCTATTGTACTTGCCCGAAAGATAGCCAATTCTGTTAGCGAAAGGCCTATTGTAGTCGCCCATAAGATAGCCAACTCTGTCACAGAAAGGGGACAAGGTGGTCTAGAGGCAAGGTGCTCGCCTCTCATGCCAAGGGTCCCGGGTTCTAAACCCGGGCAGTGCAGGCATGTCGGAAAGTGGATTTTTCTCATATTTTCAAGTCCCTGGTCCTATTGGGGGGTAGGATCGAGTAGTTCTTGGAAATTGGATTTTTCTCATATTTTCAAGTCCCTGGTCCTATTGGGGGGTAGGATCGAGTACCTAGTCTTCTCGGATAAGGACGAAAAAATTCGGAGGGCCCGTGTGCACGTTGCGCACGTTAAAGATACCTTGGCAGTTGGAAATCGTAAAGAGCAGGCCGAAAGGCCGCTGCCCGGGCAAAATTTGAAATTAATAGATTAAGATTTATCCATATCATCTCCCCCCCCCCCCCCCCCCCGCCAGAACAAGAAATAATAAAACAAGTAAAGTGAGGTGTAAATGCCAAGGGCAGCGAACCTCCTAAAATAAAGACCTCAAATCAGAAAGGTCTGTGGCAGTTGCCGCAAGATAAAAGCCAAGTTGTTAAGAAAAGGTCTATAGCAGCTGCCGTGAGATATCCCACTTATTGGAGGAAGATCTATAGCAGTTGCCGTAAGATATATCCAACTTATCACACACACAAAAAGTCTCTGGCAATATTTGATATTCCTGAGACAAAATATCTACTTACCTTGGGATTTTCTTGCATCATTTGCCATCTTTATGGTGTCAGTAACTTCTCTAAAGGGGACGCCTGAAAAGTTATTGATAAGAATTTATGCTGTGTTGATTTTATTATCAAGAACACTAATAGGAAATCGTACGACTGTAGTTGTGGATGTTTGCGCTCGGGGATGTGGAATGGTGAAATTTTCAGAACTGTACTTAGTGGATGAACACTGTTGGTGGGGGGGGGGGCTGTCTATCTATCTATCTATCTATCTATCTATCTATCTATCTATCTATCTATCTATCTATCTATCTATATGTCTGTCGGTCTGTCTATCTATCTATCTATCTATCTATCTATCTATCTATCTATCTATCTATCTATCTATCTATCTATCTATCTATCTATCTATCTATCTATCTATCTCTCTTTCTATCTATCTATCTACCTATCTATCTATCTATCTATCTATCTATCTATCTATCTATCTATCTATCTATCTATCTATCTATCTATCTATCTATCTATCTATCTATCTATCCATCTATCTATCTACCTATCTATCTATATGTCTGTCTGTCTGTCTGTCTGTCTGTCTGTCTATCTATCCATCTATCTATCTATCTATCTATCTATCTATCTATCTATCTATCTATCTATCTATCTATCTATCTATCTATCTAGCTATCTATCTATCTGTCTGTCTATCTATCTATCTGCAGATTTCATGCGCACCAGAGCATTGCCCACTCTTTTCTGGTAGGGTAATTGCGCGCACCAAATTGAACGCCCATTAATACGTCGTTTCCGGTGCCGTGGGCTTACTACAGGGGGGCAAAACAAAGATCAATGTATTTTACATTTTTACGACTTTTAATTTAAAATATCTGAAATTTGAATCAACAAAATCGGTCGACACAAAAGCGATTGGGCTATATTCGTTGACACTCAGGAAAATTAACTTTATAATTGTTGAAACTGTCATTTAGGCTCTAGCGTTGAGCAAAACAAGGGTGAAAATTGCACCACAATGAATTACTCCCACCACTATTTTTTTTTTTTATAATAAGATTATGAAACCACCACCGTTAAAGGTATCATGACTGCCACAAATAAAAATAAAATAAGATAAAAGAAAATAACAGACCTTCCATAGTAACTCACCCATGCTGTCTGTGTTAATGACTATCTTGAGAAGTCAACGTGATATTAAGTATGAATGAACATCTTCCACAATGATACAGTTCTCTGACGGGGGATGTCTCCCTCTGAGGATCTCATGCTGTCTCTTTCAGTCTAAAGTTTCAATTGTTCAGATAAGAAAATTCTGACTCTATCAAACTTTTGAAGTAGATGTCACCCATTTTCATATGGTCTCAAATCACCATTTACAATTCAGTATTGTTCCTTAAGTCTTTGTTATATAGCAATATCACACAGAAACGTTACTAAAGCAACCTTCAGATAGGTCAGATCGTCTGATTCATAGTATTACATAGCATTGAAATGAACTGTTCACACCACAAGAAGAAAATAACATCCAGATCTATCCTGTAGTAACCATTTAGCCACACATTCTCAATATTGATTTACAGAGACTCGATACGGTGAAAGGCAGTTTCATCCTCGACGATCGATCATACTTTGACTGATTTGTAAAATTTATCAGTGTTTTCATGTGCATACTTCGTGTTATCAAGGAGGTGGAGAACAAAGTATAACCTATATTGCTAAGATAAATGTTCTTCAGGTCATAGTTTAGAGATCAAGCTTTTATCTAAAGTAACTGATATATCTCCTCTATCGAGTTTGTTGGGTTGTTTTTTTTTGCCTATATCAAAATTGTTTTCAGTGTATGTAGTTGTTTCCCAAGTTATCGAGCAGGTCAGGAGTCTACAAGACATTTGTGCCAATGATAAAAATCTAGTGAAATAATACAAATGAATTCAGTGAGAACCCATATCAAGATAACCCAAAGTCTAGACAATTCATTTGGGGAAAAACATTGACCACTGTGGAAGAGGTGTTCATGAGGAATTATTTCTCATCAATGTTTAGACTTGGGCTAAACAACAACCTAAAATAACCGTTAAAAAAAACAACAAACAAACAAAAATTGAGATCAACAGTGGAAAGTCGGTTTGATAATTGAAACCCAAACAAATATGTTTTAGGCTATCCTAAACTGGTAATTCATCCTATTTTAAACGTTCACATTTGCCATTCACATCCTAGAAAGCTATTACAGCGGTGCAGTATACCAACTAAGTGCATGTGGGTGAGAAGCCAGGCAACTGAAGAAGGTGGCAGCAAGGCTTCAGTAATTGTAACTTTTTATGTTTTATTTCGCTTGTCCTACAGTTCTGCATGGTCCTTTGATTAGACGATATGAAATTGAATAGTATAAAACTTTAACCCAGACGTGTCCATTTATTTAATTGTGAGTAGTATTGTGTGGTTAAAAAGTTATCCCAGTTATAATAACTGTATCCTTACGTGTCGAGAGTTCAGAGCCCTCGCCACATGCTGCGTCTTGCCAAGTAAAGTGGTAAACACTTGACCTTGTTGTTAGATCTGTGACGATAACCTGTCCAGGCCTACACAACAAACGTAATTCTGCTGTATAGCTCGATGATAACCACCCACTATTTTTACAAAGCAAGGAATCTAAGGACATCTATTTATTTCAGTAACGTGCAACCTTTGGCATGACTAACTGACCAAACTATACACTCTTCAGGCCTCAAACTTGGCAGGAAGGTGGCAATTGAGATAAGGAAGATGATGGCTATAATTAAAAGCTGTTTACTTCAATCCTGTATTTAAAAAAAAATAACAATGTTTATTGCTTTGTAACATCTGTATTTTTAGCATGTTTGTTTCGTAATATAATTATAGTACCGTGCATGTCATAAAAAGTAACCGTATCAAGCGTTCAGTTTGGTGCGTAGAGTTCTGGTGCGCATGAGTTCTGAAGCAAAACTGTAGTTTATTAGAGAGAGAGAAAGAGGGGTGGGGGGGGGGAGGAACATGATTGTTTATTCTGGGCAATGCCCGGTAGGTCATCTAGTTATTAATATTCTGAACATGAGTGGCATTTCGAAAATGCAGTTTACTGTACAAATGATACAAATGCTTAATAAACATCAACAGATGCATAAAAAATATGTGTACACACCTAATACACGCTTAGAGCAGTGCTGTTTTGTTATGTAATGTGTGATTGTATAATTTTGTTTACATGTTTTTTTTAAATTAAAGTCTACGACTGGTAGAGATCGAGATGAGAGAGAGAGAGAGAGAGAGAGAGAGAGAGGGAGAGAGAGAGAGAGAGAGAGAGAGAGAGAGGGAGAGACAGACAGACAGAGACAGAGACAGAGAGTGAGACAGAGAGGCAGAGAGAAGGAGGGGAGGGGACGAAACGGATTAAAAGTCCAATCTTAGAAAGTCCAATCTTAGAAAGTCCAATCTTAGAAAGTCCAATCTTAGAAAGTCCAATCTTAGAAAGTCCAATCTTAGAAAGTCCAATCTTAGAAAGTCCAATCTTAGAAGCTTTCACAAGCAACATTTAAAAATATTAGATTGTTATTGGGTTGGGAGAAGATGGGTAGGAGGTGGTAGGAGAGGGAGGTAGATAAGTTCTGGCTTATGAAAAATAATTTGTTACAATTTTATTGTTCTTGTTATTGGAGTTTTCATTAATCAACTCATAGAACAAATTCTCCATTCCTTGCTCTGGGCCTGTACACTTTTCTCTCATTCTAATTTTTCTGCATGCTGTTGTGTCAGTCACTGTCGGAATGAACAAAGTTTAAAAACTTGACTAGTGGTATAATTATCTAAGGTATGGCAGATATGGCAAACATGTGCCTCGGGACCCACTTGAAGAGGGGGCCTCATTGAGTATTTTCTGTTAAAGTAAGACAAGCCATCCTCAAGTAGTGACAAAAAGAGTCATCTTCAGATATGACGGTGATGGGGTTACAATTTTCATGTAAGGCCAAAATTTGTAAATTCAAAGGATTAAGGAGCTTGCCTTGTTGTTGTTTTTTTGTCTGTTTGTTTTTCCCTGACAAAATGATAAAGTTATCTAAAGGAACGGTGCGAGATGTTTGGAGAGGGGCGCAATTTTAGTTCCTGCCATAGACGCTATTTTGTGCAGACACGCCCCTGCACTTGACCTCAAGAGCTCGTTGTCAATGTGCTGTGCATTAAGTACTGCGAATTACTAACTGATCAGGATCTCTGCAGGGGATAACATTACCTTGTTTTATTTTGTTTTGTTATGGAAGCTACTATTCTGCCCGTACCCTCACCGTGTTTTGTTCAGTAATTTGAGTTTACACCGTCTTTTATATAGCAATGGACAGAGCGGAAATCCTAAAATACTGTATTATTCAATGTGTACTCATTTACGTTCTGTGCAGGGAAAACGTCCCATATGCAGACCACAGCTGCGATTCAAAGACATATGCAAGAGGGACCTTTATCAAAGCTTTGAACATCGACCAGAACAACTGGGAAGCAACAACCCCCGACCGGTAAGCCTGGAGACAGATTGTACAGAACGGTCTCTCCAACTTCGAAGAGACACTTGCTCAGCAGCACGAGGCAAAGAAGAAAGCAAGAAAAGCTGCAGCCCAGGCAGTCAGGTCAGCCTCAGACTTCATCTGTGCCCTCTGCCACAGAGACTGCCATTCCCGCATCGGACTGGCCAGCCAAAGCAGACGTTGTACCAGAAAAAAACACCCAGAGCGCAACTCCATAGTCTTCCGAGACTGAAGGATGCCTACTACTACTAATTTAAGTTCAAGTAACAGCAATAACGATATCAGATAACAATGTCATGTTCCCATATAAAATGAGCCTGCTTCAATTTTTCTTCTCATCTTGTGCTAGTGTGGGGGAAAATAACCCAAGGCTGGAAACTACTTCATATTTGCAACTCTTCTACATTCGTCATCATTTCTGTACCAAGACAGTAGTCGTGGTCGTGACAAAACTGTCAATAGAAAAAAAGGAAGAAGACCTTGAGAATAAACGGGGAGAAGAATAGAGTATATCCAGTATTTGAAAAGTAAACGTGAAATGAGAGAGGGACGAAATTTAAAAAAAAAAAGAGAGAGATTAAACGAAGGATTGTCACGGTGAATTCAATAATATGAAAATTACGAAAGAAATGACACTAGAACGTGAGAAGAAAGTTTCACACAAACAAATGTATATCTGTGGAGTTTTTTATTTCAGTTCAGAACTACATAAACATATTCCATATTAAGACAAATTTCAAACATTTTGGCATAGGAATGGAAACTGAAGTAAATGACACTCTTGCCATCGTGCGCGCGCGCACACACACACACACACACACACACACACACACACACACACACACACACACACACACACACACACATGCACGCACATTACAAAGTGGAATAAATTTTGGGCAAACATTACGCCGGTGCATTTTTTAAAATCTCAATTTAAACGGATACAACAAGTACATACATAATAAATCCTTAACATTTGGTTTAACAAAACTGGAGACTCCCCCAAACGAACATGTATAATACACAATATTATAAACAGATTTATTTGTTGTGGAAAGTAAAAGTGTGTGACCTCTAGTGTAAAAAATATACATTATACACTATCACATCCACCCAGTTTCACAGACGTATATATATACATGCAGCTACACACTTTCTTTCAATAAAACATAATAAACAGAGACCACACTATCAGCATCTCTTTCACTCCTGTACACCATTGCACTGACTCAGTGCAGAAACAAAAAGTTTATGCAAAACAGAATGTGCAGTGTCAAGAGCTAAACTACTATGTGCACACAGTTTAAAGGATTTTTTTTACATGTAATACCTTACAAATGTGGAGAAAATCGTTCACTGTTTCTAATAGCCTGTTTTTAAACATAATATTCTGATCTATCAATAAATATTTGTTAATCATCTTATTCTGTATACTGTTGCATGTATATAACAGTCCTAAACCTGTTGTGCATGCTTCAGAAGTTTTGGATAAAGCAGTCTAGACCCAGGTACTGGAGTACTCAGTACAGTATTTTGACCATAGTGCTACCAAGCCATCGAACAGTTTTGTGGATGAGCTGAACACCATTTCAAACATCAAATCTGTGGGTGAAATATTTACTAAAGTCTTGACTTTTAAGTCTGACAATTGCTTTCAACACGAACAAAATGTTTTCGGTAGCTCACCGACAATATTATGTCAGACATGACCATTTCTACACCAATCATTAGAAGGCTTACAATAGTACATTACATTATTATGTACATCACATCACAGTTTCCCTTCTTTAGCTCTGTGGACGAGAACAGTACATCACCACAATGTATAAGCAATGTTAAAAGCAGGCAAAAAGAAAAAGTTGTATGTAGCGAAACCCTGCGTGAGAAATAAAACCCAAACAATGCAAAGCAAACTAAATAAAAGACAGAAAGTGCTCAGATTTTTCGGGTTTCGCCTTTATCAAGAAAAAAAAATGGAACAGATAAAACAATCGAACAATAAAAAATTTCAACAGGAAATGTATAAAATTGAAGCAAAATGTATAATGTATAAGGCAGGTTAGAAACAAACTCGTGAAAACACATATTATCATTACGTTTTGCAGCTGTTGTGAAGTCAATAACAATTATGAAGCTTTATGGCTGTGGAGACAACGAGATGTAATTTTAGCACCTATATTAACTGGTTACAGTCAAAGAGATTCAAGAACAATAGTGCAAGACTGCAGTAAATACTAATGTACAACATGATCACAGTTTCTGTAATCGATAGAAGAATGTTGCTACACGTACGTGCGTCCCCCAAGTTTTTTTGCGCTAGGGGTACGTATTTTAAAGCCTTTTTTAACTCCAGAGCTACAGAGCTCCTCCCGAAATGCTCATCAACGATAGCCTTAATTAATTATGATTAATTATTCTTTCAGATTTTCTTTTTGTTTTCCTCCTGTTTTTTTTTTGGAAGGGGGGGGGGGGCAGGGTTAGGAATTTGATAAGATTTAGAGTTGAGGATAAGGACGGGGTTAGGGATAGAACGTATACGTACGGACCCCTAGTGCAAAACGATTGAGGTATGTACATGCTTATAACAACAGCCTATATAGAATTAGGGTTAAACGGAAGTTCAATAAACTGTCAAGATAGTCATTGTTTTAATATTCTTTTACTTCTGTCACGATCACGTGCGTGAAGATGGTCACGACCACGTGTGTGATGAGTACCTAATTTATTTACCTTTCAAACCCAGCTAACAAGCCAAGCAAGCAGACCAGCGATCAACGGACACATGGAGTGAGATTTAAATTAAACGATATTTAATTATAAATGCATGACAAAACTTATGTCAAAACATTCAACTCATAATAATCACATACATAATCACAAAAACAGATATTTCAAATTTACTCTTGGGGATCCTGGCTATTATCTATTCCCCGTTTCACATCTAGATCTAATCCCTCTGTCTCTAAACTTAACTACGTATACTTAATAGTCTCTGTCAACAGCTGCCCTCCTCGTTGATGCAGTTTCACTTCTCCAGAGTTCACACAATCCTTTCTAGATCTTTAATTTCGACGATAAAAGGGGAAACAGACGCCCCTGGCTTCACACAAATAAGAACACACAGTTCACACCCGCCATCGTAGATTACTAGCTCCTTGAGGGGTTATCATCCCGTCCTCAGGACTCTTCGACTTGCAAACACACAGCACACCGACGGTTCACACCCGCCATCGTAGATTCACGAGCTTCTGATGGGTTCCCATCCTATCATCAGAACTCCTCAACTTCTGGTCCCCATGGCACGACCTTCCACTTGTCGCCCGGACCGATTAAATTCTTCTTATTGGGAAATAAATGTGAACATCATGGATCCCTCACACACCTAACACTTCTGGTCCCCACTGGCACGACCTTCCACTTGTCGCCCGGACCGATAAATTCTGCGTCTTCCTCTAGGAATGAATAACTTGGGAACCTCATAGATCCCTCACATACATAACACCCCTGGTCCCCATGGCAAGACCTTCCACTTGTCGCCCGGACCACTTCTCTCTCCGTCTCCCTCTAGGACTGAATAACTTGGGAACCACGTGTGTCGAGCTTCTCCTCTACTTATACTCCCGAGGTTTTTGCACACGCGACTAGTTTAAAGCGAGTCGTGTGTATCTATCCACGCTCGTCAACAACTTTAAACTCCCCTTCTCCCCTACTAAGTTTACCCCCCTCTATACTCGTGGCGTACAAGGTCATCAACCTTAATCGTGACACGTCCTTCCCACAAAACAAAATTTTGATCCCTAGAGCAAAATTTTTACAAGAAATTCATTTCAACAAAATTTCATTCAAATAAGGGTAAACAATCCAAATACATAGCATCAATGACATCTGGAAAGGCAATCAGCCATCACTTTCTCTCTCTCTTTCACATGCATAATACGTACATCATGTTTCTGCAACATCAGAAAATAAATCTGGATACCTCACACCAAATCTTTCAAACGCTCTCTTGGGCGCAATTTCACATGATTTAATTTACCATCAATATTCTGTAAAATCTCAGAATTTGACAACTTAGGTGATATCACATCACGTCTGAGATGTACATCTTGAGTCTCTTCTTGTGACTCCATATCATTATCTACTTCATTCACTGCAGCAACAATCTCAGCTGGCTTTTC
Organism: Onchidella celtica; assembly: GCA_963931925.1. Lineage (NCBI taxonomy): Eukaryota > Metazoa > Mollusca > Gastropoda > Systellommatophora > Onchidiidae > Onchidella > Onchidella celtica. Next base: position 13,531,746 of record OZ007583.1, on the reverse strand, counting down.
ATGATACATTTTCAACATATTAACATGACACAACTGTGTACTCTTTCTCCTATCTGGAGTTTTTATAATATAATTGAGATCATTAATTTTTGTCTCAATTTCACAGGGTCCATAAAATCTAGCCTGGAGAGGATTTGACTCCAGGGGAAACAAAACAAGGACCTTATCTCCAGGTTTAAAACTTCTTGTCCTGGCCTTCCTGTCATACCAAAATTTCATTTTCTCTTGGGCACATCCCAAATTCTCTTTTGCTAATTCACAAGCCTTATGCAGCCTATCTCTAAACTTCTGCACATAATCTAATACATTCATTTGAGGATCATCACCGATCCATTTTTCTTTTAACAGAGCCAACGGCCCACGAACATTATGTCCAAACACTAACTCAAAAGGACTAAATCCTAGTGATTCTTGAACTGACTCTCTAGCTGCAAACAACAGCAAATGTATTTCTTCGTCCCAATTTTTCTCGCTAGCATAGCAATATGTTCTCATCATATTCTTTAAAGTAGCGTGGAATCTCTCTAAAGCTCCCTGAGATTCTGGGTGGTACGCAGACGACTTAATTTGTTTTGTCACCAGTTCACCAATAACTTGTTTAAACAGTCTCGACATAAAGTTACTGCCCTGATCAGACTATTTCTTTGGGCAATCCAAATAAAGTAAAAAACTTTACTAGAGCTTTCACAATACTCTGTGTCTTAATATTTCTAAGAGGAATCGCCTCAGGAAATCTAGTGGATGTACACATTATGGTTAATAAATATTGATTTCCTGAGCTGGTCTTTGGCAAAGGACCAACGCAATCAACGATAACCCTAGAAAAGGGCTCCCCACAAATTGGAATTGGCTGTAAAGGGGCCATTCTTTTTCCAGCATTTGGTTTTCCCACTATCTGACATGTGTGACATGTATTACAAAAATAAGCCACATCCTTGTTAATTCCTGGCCAAAAAAAATGTCTCGTTATCCTATCATTGGTCTTCCTTATACCCAAATGGCCACCCAGAGGTAAATTATGGGCCATGGCAAGTATCTCGTGCCTATATGGTTTTGGAACCACAACTTGATAAACAACCGCCCACTCTTCCGTTGCGCGGACATCAATGGGTCTCCATTTTCTCATAAGTACTCCATCTTTTATGAAGTACCCTTTTGGTACTTTATTAAGTTCTTCGTCGCTCAGAACTTGATCCTGCAATGGCACTAAGCTAGGATCTAAGCCTTGTTCTTTAATTAACTGGTCTCTATCATATGATAAATTCTTATCTTCCCGCATAACATCGGAATGACTGACATCTTCATCATGTAATATGGATCCTAGAAAAGTATTAGAAAGATCATAAGAATGATCTACATTGGATTCCGTCGACCTATCTTCTTTACAAATCTCTTCACTGTCATCTGACTGCTCTTCCTTTTTAGCCATAGCTCGAGTCACTGCACATGAAGGATATATATTTGTATCTTCACTTTCGTCATCAGTACTAGGTTTTGAAGTCAACTGCACAGTAGGTATCACTTCACCGGCAAGATCATTTCCCAACAATAGAGATACTCCCTCTATTGGCAAACCAGACTTAAGTCCAACTACCACTCGACCTGTTATAAAGTCTGACTTCAAATAAATTTTATGCAAAGGTACAGAGCTAAAGACTCCCTCTATACCCTGTATAAGACTAACTTCTCCAGTATTTGAATCATCATTAAAATCTAGAACATTATCTAACAGGAGGGACTGGGAACATCCAGTATCCCGCAATATTTTTAATGGTATGGGGGTGGAATTTTCCCCAAGAGACACTAGACCCTCTGACACAAATGGCAGAAACTCTTCCCTTATGGTCTCTAACTTCACCGGGTTACGAGGCTGTGGAGCGTTTATAACTTTCGGTCTTCCCACAAAAGCCATAGGGCCAGTCTTTTTTTTTCAAGAGCACGACAGTTCCAGCTTCTATGGCCCAATCTCCCACAGTTATTACATCCTGATCCCTCGTTCCTCCAATCTCTTCTCTGGAAATGATAATCTTTCCCACTAGGACCAGGTCTTCTCCCATCGAAACTACTGGATCTCCTCTCCTGAACTCTATCAGGTCCACTAAGTCCAAATCTACTTTTATGAGTTAATGCAAACTCATCAGCCAGTTTTGCGGCATCTTGCAACGTCTTTGTCTCTTTCTCATTGAGGTACGTCTTTATTTCATCACGGATTCCCGTTTTGAAGTCCTCTAGTAATATGAGCTGTTTAAGCTTTTCATAATCTTTACATACCTCCATCGAGGAACACCATCTCTCAAAAAATACCTCTTTTTCATGAGCAAACTCAATATAGGTTTGACTGTCATTTTTTTTATAATATCGGAACTTTTGCCGATATGCTTCAGGCACTAATTCATACGCTTTTAATATTGCGTCCTTCACACGGTCATAATTCCCCGCGTCTTCCATGGAAAGGGCCGAAAAGGTCTGTTGTGCTTTACCCCTTATTACACTCTGTAACATTAATGGCCAATGTTGTTTGGGCCAGTTCAGACTAAGGGCCACCTTCTCAAAATGTTGGAAGTATTTATCCACTTCCCTCTCATTAAAGAGGGGAACCAATCTTACTTCTCTACTCGCTAGAAAACTAGGTTCATGTGATCTACTAGTAACACCTAATCTGGCTTTTTCTTGCTCATGTTGTCTTTCTCGTTCTTTCTCTTGTCTTTCTTTATCTTTCTCTTGTCTTTCTTTATCTTTCTCTTGTCTTTCTTTATCTTTCTCTCGTGCCTCGTGTTCTAGCTTTTTCTGCTCTAGCTCGATCCGCATCTTCTCTTTCTGTAACTCAATATTAACTTCAGTTACTGATGCCATAGTTTCAAACTGAGCTAGGTCGTTTTCTTCGAACACATCATCATCCACATAATACTCAGCAATATATCTCGATATTTCTGCTTTTCTTAAGCTAGCTTTCACATAATCGAGTCCCAATCTCTTACTAATCGTCAATAACTCCGGTTTCCTGAAGGTTAACAAATCCTCCGGTCTCGGTGACGTTAGAAAGGTATTTATCTCCATGGCCGCTGGTCTGACTTACAAAAATATTTCTACAATCGTGGAAAACACTCGTTTGTGTCTTAACAGTTTAGATCCCGGACGAGTTATATACGTCCTATTTATTTACGATCAAATCCAGATCCCGGACGAGTTATATCCTATCAATTCAAATTTCAGATGACGGACGAGCCCCCAATTGTCACGCCCGGACCGATAGATTCTGCGTCTTCCTTTAGGAATGAATAACTTGGGAACCTCATAGATCCCTCACATACATAACACCCCTGGTCCCCATGGCAAGACCTTCCACTTGTCGCCCGGACCACTTCTCTCTCCGTCTTCCTCTAGGACTGAATAACTTGGGAACCACGTGTGTCGAGCTTCTCCTCTACTTATACTCCCGAGGTTTTTGCACACGCGACTAGTTTAAAGCGATTCGTGTGTATCTATCCACGCTCGTCAACAACTTTAAACTCCCCTTCTCCCCTACTAAGTTTACCCCCCTCTATACTCGTGGCGTACAAGGTCATCAACCTTAATCGTGACACTTCTCTTAAATGTAGCTAGCTGAAATTGGCAAAAATACATAATATTCATTCTGAAGTTTGCTGATTTTTATTTTGAATTTCAACCATTATTGCCGGTTATTGTTGTTGTTGTTGTTGTTGTTGTTGTTGTTGTTGTTGTTGTTGTTGTTGTTGTTTTATATTTATATACACGTTATTTTTTTTTACTTTTTCTATAGACTTTCATGATGTAACATTCTGTTTAAAATATCTATTTTTAATGATTTAAATTAAAGTTCATTTAAACTGAATTAATTTGAATTAATTATTGAAATGATCATGACAAAATTGGGACGGACAGAACGGTCAAGTCTCAGCTTCATGGATTTCCAGTGACAGAACAATAAATGAATGACAATGTTTTGGTTTTTTTTTTTTTTTCTTCTCTGGGGTTTTACACTTCTCACCCACTAATCAGAATACCTAAAAACACTGCGCTGGAAATAATCAAAAATAAGGCGTAGAACCTCAAAAGTAAGCCGTCCATCACCATGGAAACGGTTTGCCAGGTAATCTCCCCTCCTCGCGCGCGATCTTCCTCAGTTGCCATAGCAGTGGGAGGACGAAGTCCCAGTTCTGTGTGTTTCCGGGTAAATGGAGTCTTCATTGGCAGGCCATCGTGTCCGTCAGAATCTATGAACGAAAGAAAAATGCACGAATTTATTGTGATAAGCTCTACAGTGAATTTGTGAATTTGAATTATATAAGAGAACCCATGAAGGGGGCGACACTATTCCTACCGTAGCTTTTTCTACCGCAGTCCGTCCATATTTGGAACACTCTCTAATTCAAGAACAATACATTCTATGATCTCGCACTAATTCTGATTCAATATCAACTGGCGTTCATCTGTGAGAGGCTTGTAGTAACAGACCAATGGCTTGGCGATCCTGGATTCTGGTTCTAGTTGCCTATAAAATTGACTGCAATCATACACTCAGGGAGATAATTAGAATATGGAAAAATCAAAGCATGAGTTCAACAATTTTCTTCACAAAAATCTAGCTTGAGATGAATTCTAGCAGCTCCTGGAAATTTCATTTTTCTACAACCAACGACAACGAATGAATTATTGGAGAACGCCTTGCGTCCATCTTAAAAATAGATTCTTAATAACAGTCACAATGGTTTCACACTGTTTTACCATTATATGACCCAAGAACAAAAAGATACTAAAAAGCCACCAGGCCAATTTGGGCCATGTGGAATTTTTGTTGGTAACTTTTTCGCTGATTTCAGAAAGGCCATGTAGCAAACCTGAAATAAATGCTGTGGAAATTCAATACACTAAATTTCTAACCATAACCATAAACCTTCCCAGAAAATTGCTATGCTATTGCTTAGGCTACGACGCACTAAAGCCCATCTATGGATACGCCTGTTTTGCTTTGGTCTCTGTGGACTATGGAGTCATGCCGGATAACATGAACTGATGAGACTGAAGTCATTCTTATGTCTCTCTGGTTGAGTCAAAGAAAGTTCAAATCTGAGTCAAAACGGACACAAAACAGACTTGTCCAGAGTGCGCTAACAGCCTAATAGTCCTACCATAAATAAAATGGGGACGGGAAAGGGGTAGAAAACATCTCTCAAGAGGTTAGTAAGGAAATGGAAGATTAATTACCAGAAAAGAGACGGAAGAAGGGAAAATAATAATGAAGTTAGAATGAAAATAATACAGGACTCAAATAAATACCTAAAGATACAAGCGTTGTTACTGTTGCTCTGGTTCTTGTAGTTGTTGTAGTTCTTGCTGCTATTACAGAAAAAACGTTGCTAGGTAAGCAGATACAGGACATACCAGAAAGGCACAGAATAAGTTGATACAGGACGTACCACCAGTGCACTGGACCACAGGTAAAAAATAAATGTATTTAAAAGTTCTATTAGAGTAAATGCTCAAACTGACAGCCTTGCATTTCGCGACACTTGTGTAATGCTGAATACAAGAACTTCGAATATTTCTTAATATAGAAGAACTGATGTTGTTACGTGCAGAAATGATTTCCTGCAAACTATGTGATAAATTTACAGATACATCTCAGCCTGTGAGTCCAGATTTTTGGACCATATCAACGGTGAATAAAACGTGTGTTGATGTTATTGGTTTTTCGGGTAAGAAGTTTCAAAAATCACTAAAGCAATTGATTAAAGCAAGTAAAAAAAAAAAAAGAGACAAAATATGTAATTTGATGGGCCCCCAAATCATGGTATTCCACAGGGCACTTTAAATTGATTGAATCTACTTGGCCGGGCACGCAGCGTCATGGTGTCTTTTTCTGTATTCAGTGGTCCCATTTAAAGTATGAAGAAAAAGGAAGATTACCAGCATTTTGTAAATATATTTATCTATCGGTTAGAATATATTATAAATTTCTTGTCTTGAAAGTTAAAAACAATTCAATGTCTTATTTAACACATTACAACATCTGTATCCCTTTTAACATTTTTTTTTCCTCCAGAAATCCAGATGTTCAAATTTTGAAAAGGAAAAAGAAATATCAATTAAACGGAAATTCCTATAAAGCGGATTTTTGTTTTAAAGATAATTGTTTGCAAGTTGTGAAATATAAAAGTAAATCATCAATGAATTGAAGGCTTGAATTTATATTGATCATGGATGGTAGGATAGTTCCACAAAACGTATGCCTGTGAGAATGTTGTAAGTGTCATAGATGGTGTTAGCAGGGAAAAAAAAAAGTCATCAGGCATAATATTCTTGGTCATTAGACAGCATGTGCTCATTATCCAATATTTCCGATATCGGCAACTCTTACTGTTTTGTAATAATTATTTTTGTCTTTGTCATACACTTTACAGGTGGCAGAGTTGAAACATAATGCTATTATAATATTTAATTTGCAAGAGGTTGTAAAGTTAGCGGAGAGGGTTTGAAAGTCTATATCACATTTAAACAACATGTTATCTTTACTTACTGAGAGATATTTGTTCATTCAGTTTTGAGAAATTCAAAACAGAGATAAATCGGAATTTACGACTCGTTAACTGATTGTGTTGTTTCTTTACAGCATGAACGTATATTTGCAAGTTTGTAAAAAGCGAGAGAGAGAGAGAGATAGTGATTTTTTTTTTAGGGGGGGGGGGGATAAGAAGGAGAATTGTTACTATTTCGTAAATTCACTTTGGCAAACCGCAGCCTATTGCTTAGCCCAAGGGTCCATAATAATTGTGTGTAAGACAGCCTTGTGGTTCGGGGCGTGATGTTATGACATATGGCTGTTCTCTTTGTTCTATGCCTTGAACACTTAATTTGCTCCAGATTTCTTCTTTTATTTATTTATTCCTGTCCACTGAACTTGACCAGATTCAGCACTAATGGATAGTCTTTAGTAAAAAGCAATAATTAGTCGTTTCTATTGCCATCCTGTAAGAGAAAAAAAAATGGTTTCAAACCATTGATTATCTGTGGGAATATTAATTAGTTTCTGTAGTGCCGGTGCCAGAGAAGAATATTTATTAGTGATTTCAAAGTTTCACAGTATTGGGTAGGTATACAATTTGTCCCCGCCGTGTTAACCTTAGAAAGTGCGGAACTATTAATTTGGTTGGACTAAATCTGCAAACATTGCTGAGAAGAGCCAGCGTTCTAGCCGCCCCTGAGAATGTTAACAAAACCAAGACTGTTTGGAAGAATGTTAACCCTCAAATGCAGAGAATTAAAATGCCCTTCTCAAAAAGTTTCAAACTAATTTAAGATGGTCAAGTGAATGTAACATAATTATCTATATAATAATCATTATTATTATTACTGAAATAATAATAACTGTAATAAAAATTAAGTCAAAATGAATAGATAAATAGATGAATAAATGAACAAGTAAAATTGCCATCAGGGAAAATATCTACTGATAAATTAAATAGAAAATATCGGCTATCACGTGAAGTAAATACAGAAAGTTAAGTTACGATTTGGCACTAAAATCATTATCATTTGCAGAACGAGTGTTGACCAGCGGAAGCAATGTTCTATAGGCTCCATAATTTCTAAGTGCGGATACTGTAGGGCAATACAATTAATGTAGATACTGTAGAGCAACTACTTCGGGTCTATGTCGAGATGTTAGTCGGTACAGTGATTCTACTTGTGAGGGAAAATAATGTGTCATCAGGTTTTGCTTACAAGACTTTGCGTCATGTCTACCTAACACGTCAGTCAGATGATCAACACTGTTGGGGCGGGCATTGTGAAAGCCGTTCGTTGGCGGGTTCAAGTGGTCTGTGAATAATAAAGCAGAAATCAAAAGATGGTCACACGCCCAGTTTCTCTTTTGCTGTCAAACGGTGCGGTAAACGAGGGACAACCCAAGGAACTCCTACAGCGAACTATAATTATGTGCTTTAAACAGTGCACAACCACCAATAACAACAGCAACAATAAAAATAAAAACAATTGTGCACCAGAAACAGCCTGAACATCAACAAAAAAGGTAGACAGCAAAAAATTCACTACGACAATTTGCCTTATGAAGATAAATATGAAAAAAAAATATAGTAACCATTTTAAAGTTTGTCTTTTAATTGGTTCTTTTTAACGCAGATCTTTGCTGTTATTGAGCTCCTTCTGTTTTCAAACCAATGTCCTTTTATGTTGTCGGTGAGTGAAACTGTTACTAACTTCACTGCGCTGAAGTTTGAAAATTGTTGGCCTGGAGGAAGCTTTCGAATAAAATTTATCTTCACAAATCTCAAGCAGTTGGAAGGTGTTATCATTGTTATATTTCACATAATTATTGTGCAAGAGACATATAAGAGTGGGGTAATTACATCATGTATCAACCAGAGAATATTCGTTGGACAGGGGAATTTCATCTCTTCTCATACACGTTTAAATTAAATACGGCACTTTGGTTAATTTGAATGAAGAAGGGCTGTATAAAGTATAGAGTAGGGAAGAGGCAGATGGGGGTTTTTGTTGTTCACTTTGAATAGGTGTGCAGTATCCACCCACTCACCCGTCCGTCCTTCCGTCCGTCCCTCCATCCTTCACTCCATCCATCCATCCATCCGCCCACTCACCTACCCATGCATCAATCTATCTGTCTGTCTGTCGGACTATGTCAGCTTGGCCCGTGGAAAATGCAGCTTAAGTCCTTTCATTGACAGACTCACATAAAGCTGTTTTTGTATTTGTATTTGTATAACTCTTTAATCCCATTTGGGAAATTTGTACATCACCAGTACACCATTTACAACTGGAGCAGGCATGTCGTCGCCACAGTGCAGCAATGGTGGACTGTAGCGTCCCACTAGTTGAACGATCGATATTTTTCTCCCCCCAGCATGGCGAGTCTCACTCGGCGACCTTCCTCCCCCCCCCCCCCCTCTCGCCAGCAAGGCCGGTATTTCCCTTTGATGTCTCGCTGTGTTTTGGGGTCTTTATTTTAGGAGGTTCGCTGCCCTTGGCATTTACACCTCACTTTACTTGTTTTATTATTTCTTGTTCTGGCGGGGGGGGGGGGGGGGGGGAGATGATATGGATAAATTTTAATCTATTAATTTCAATTTTACCCGGGCAGCGGCCTTTCGGCCTGCTCTTTACGATTTCCAACTGCCAAGGTATCTTTAACGTGCGCAACGTGCACACGGGCCCTCCGAATTTTTTCGTCCTTATCCGAGAAGACTAGGTACTCGATCCTACCCCCCAATAGGACCAGGGACTTGAAAATATGAGAAAAATCCAATTTCCAAGAACTACTCGATCCTACCCCCCAATAGGACCAGGGACTTGAAAATATGAGAAAAATCCACTTTCCAACATGCCTGCACTGCCCGGGTTTAGAACCCGGGACCCTTGGCATGAGAGGCGAGCACCTTGCCTCTAGACCACCTTGTGGACCACCGCTGTGTGGCTTGTTTGTTTCACTGTAGAAAATCTAGAGGATCTGGAAGATACTGCAGTGTCCGAGATTACGCTAGGTCGACCTTTAGTGATGTAATTCTGTGACGTGTCTGTGTACGATTGGGTGCCTTGTATGTGTCCCGAACGATCTAGGTCTGTCTCGTGCTTATGGGGCGGTTAAGCCGCTTCCTGAACGTTCCTGGACAGAATATATATAAGGAGGGCCAGGCGAGTAGGGGTGGTGCAAATCGTGGGTGCAAATCGTAGGTGCAAATCGTAGGTGTGTAAATCCAGTTGTAGTAGAAGTGTAAGTGCCTTCCCTGATAGGTGTAAGTAACTTGTGGATATCAGCTCTTGTTTACAGTTATTAAACGTTAGTATTAAGTGTTCATCGGATCCTGTCATTTATTTCTACAACAGTTCGAGACAGTTTCGTTTTTTTAAGGGGTAGACAATCAGTTCATCTGACTCTCCCCATCATAACGTGCTGAAATTTGCATCAACTGTTACATATTGGCGGAGGAAGCCGTTATCGACGTGAAGACGCCTTACCTGACGGGCAGAGTGACGGCACTGTGTCTCCCGGAGACCATCTGCGACCTAGTAGTCGGGAACGTGGACGGAGCGAAGGGCCCGTACGACCCTGATACTGAGGTGATGGTAGGAGCGGTGACCACGAGGGCCCAGGAGAAGAGGAAGGACCAGTCTACGTCGCTGAGGGTGCCGAGGGCAGAAGGGCACGCGGGAGTGGATAGGAAGGAACTCATCCGACTCCAGGAAGAAGACGAAGACCTCAAGAAGTTGTGGCAGAAGAAAATTCCGACCAACAGAGGCAACAAGTCCGTACACTTCGAGAGACACGGAGGTGTACTGTACCGGATTTATAAGGACATAAGACAGGCTACGATTACAAGACAAGTGGTACTACCCGAGAAACTGAAGGACTATGTACTGAGCGTTGCCCATGATTCTATCGTCGGAGGACATCTCGGCGTGAAGAAAACGAAGGACAGGGTGATGAGCAACTTTTACTGGCCTGGTATCGAAGGTGACGTCGCGAGATACTGCCGCTCATGTGACATCTGCCAGAGGACAGTGAACAAGGGAGCGACTCCAAAGGTGTATTTGCAGAGTATGCCAGTGGTAGACGTCCCATTTAGGAGAGTGGCCGTGGACCTGGTAGGACCTATTGACCCCCCAAGTGAAGGCGGACATCGGTATATCCTGGTATACGTAGACTACGCTACTCGTTACCCTGAAGCTACCCCCTTGAAGAAGATTGACGCAGAGACAGTAGCAGAAGCCTTAGTAAATATCTACAGCCGTTTGGGTGTGCCCGAGGAGATCTTATCTGATCAAGGGACTCAATTCATGTCGGACGTCATGAAAGAAACGAACAGATTACTGGGGATTCGACAGTCGACCACCGTAGTCTACCACCCTATGTGCAACGGGCTGGTGGAGCGATTTAATGGCACACTGAAGAAGACCTTGAAGCGACTGTGCGCGGAGCAACCTAAGCAGTGGCACCGATACATTAACCCGCTGCTCTTCGCGTATCGTGAAGTTCCCCAAGAATCGACAAAGTTCGCCCCATTCGAGTTGCTGTATGGAAGAACGGTGAGAGGACCGATGAACATCTTGCGACAATTATGGACCAAGGACGTAGAGGAGCCGGAGACAAAAACCAGTTATCAGTACGTCATGGAACTACGCGAGCGGCTGGGGGACACGTGGAAGTTGGCTACGGAAGACCTCTCAAAGGCACAAGGTAGACAGAAAACCTACTACGACCGGAAGGCGCGAGAGAGGAAGTTCCGCCCTGGCGACGAAGTTTTAGTACTGCTGCCGACAAACGCCAAAAAGCTCTTAGTCCAGTGGAAGGGACCATACAAGGTAGTCTCGGTTGTCGGCGTCAACGACTACAGAGTCAAGATGGGTGTAAAAGAGAAGACATTGCATGCTAACCTTCTCAAAAGGTATATCCCCAGGACTACACCAGCGATGACGCAAGCAGCGGTGGCGGCAATGGGACCGGTATCTGTCGTGACCGAGATGTGTGAGATGAACGACTGCAGGAGCGACACCACACCTGGAGATGTCGACGCTATGATGGACTACGATGGTGATGGTGCTGGGACTGTGCTGGCAGAGGACGACGTGATGGACGAGAGTCAACCTGTAAAGTCAGCTGGCATGACAGTCATCGAGGACTGCGATCTGGAAGGCGACAACGGTGGAACAACGGAGGACCTTGCCGACCTAGGAAGCTGGGACCAGAAGGAAGGCTACGAAGATGTCCAATATGGAACGCAGCTGACGCCGGAACAACGTCAACAACTCGGCGACGTGGTGAAGGAGTATCAACGCATCTTCACCAATCTCCCCGGATGCTGCCAGTTAGGCGAACATTGTATCGACCTGACGTCAGAGGTACCTGTTCGGCAATGACCATACCCGGTGCCCTATGCTATGCGCGACTCCTTGAAGGAGGAGCTCAGCACCATGGAAAGGTTGGGCATCATACACAGGAGCTCATCAGCTTATGCTTCACCGGTTGTTGTCGTCAAGAAGAAGGATGGATCCAACTGAGTCTGCATCGACTACAGGAGGCTGAACAAGATCACTGTGTTCGACCCTCATCCGACAGCAGCCCCATCGGAAGTGTTCCAGAGTCTGTCGAGAGGAAGAATATTCTCTCGGATCGACTTGATCAAGGGATACTGGCGAGTCCGGGAACAAGACATTCCCAAGACAGCGTTCGTCACCATGGGCGAACACTATGAATTCACCCGGATGCCCTTCGGGATGATGAACTCAGGAGCTACACTGAACAGGATCGTGAAGCCATTGATCCAGGGACTGAACAATGTGACAGAGTATGTGGACGACCTGCTGATCCATACAGAGACATTCGACGAGCATGTGAAGGCTCTCAAGGAATTGCTGCAGAGGATGGACCAAGCTGGATTAACTGCAAGACCATCCAAGTGCCTGGTTGGGACGTCTGAAGTGGACTTTGTTGGACACTCAGTGGGAAAGGGTATGATTGGCTTGTTAGAAGAAAATGTATGTAAGGTGCGGGATTCACCCAAATCCACCACTAAAAGGGAAGTGAAAGCATTTTTAGGACTGGTGGGATATTACCAAGAATTTGTACCTAACTTTGCAGCGATTGCAGCACCACTGTCTGATTTGCTTAGAAAGGGTCAGCCCAATGTAGTTCAGTGGGAAGAAGTGCAGGAGAAAGCGTACACTTCTTTGAAGAATGCCATTGTTTCCAAACCCGTGCTATGTTTGCCAGCTTTTTCAAAAGAATTTATCTTAGCAACTGATGCATCAGATCGCGGGTTGGGTGCTGCTCTTATGCAGGAATATGAGGGAAAGTTGTATCCTGTGGCATATGCCAGTCGTAAGCTATTGCCTCGTGAGACGAAATATTCAGTCTCAGAGCGAGAATGCCTAGCCATCGTTTGGGCGGTAAAGAAGTTTATTTGTACTTATATGGTAAGGAGTTTGTGCTCCAGACTGACCATAGGTCATTAGAGTATTTGAATTCTGCCAGATTTGACAGCCCAAAGCTATTACGATGGAGTCTATTTTTACAGTCATATCGATTCAGGATTAGGTATGTCAAGGGCAAGGAAAATGTCGGCGCCGACTTCCTGAGTAGAGTGTTTTGAATAGTACAAGTTCAGTGAGATGTATTTTAACCCAGAGTTTTGCCTGTTAGATTCGTTTCTGGGATGACTGTATTGTACTGTAATGGGATATTTGACTGAGTATTGAATTATTGGCCGGCAGAGAGCCACTATGTCCTAGTCATGTTTTGATCTTGTATCATATTAACATTATGTGTTACCAATGGGACTTAATGTAATTGTTGAAGAAGGTAACCCAAATGGGAACTGCGAGCAAGCAGTGATTTTGTATGTTGCATTGGTGTAATTTACGAGTGGCCTAGGCTTAGGCAGTATCGGTATTGCTTTGTTTGATCTGATATGATGAAGTTAGACCCTGATCAGTGGTCGATATGTGTAGGTATTTTTGCCATTGTTCATGCACCTTTTAGGACAATCATTGTTATGTACAACGTTATGTGCTATGGTTCGTGCACGAAGCATTTTGTACTCGATGGCCATCGTTTCACCATTGTATGATTTTTAATACTATCATTGACCATCGTTTCACCATTGTATGATTTTTAATACTATAATTGACCATCGTTTCACCACAGTGGTGGTATTGTATTGTTTATAATAATAGATCTACTGTTGACCAGGTTTTGTAATGGTACTGCAATGATATTGTGATGAGATTGTATTAGTGTTATAAGGATACTATGGTTATTGCATTGTACTTAGGACATTGGGAAGGCACCTAGTACAGTATTAGCAATGTTTATTGTAAGATTGGAGATGATAAGTATTTTATGATATTGTAGACGCTTTAGGATGTAGATTGTTGAAGAATGTTCAACTTAAATTGGGAGTTGTGTAGCGTCCCACTAGTTGAACGATCGATATTTTTCTCCCCCCTGCATGGCGAGTCTCACTCGGCGACCTTCCTCCCCCCCCCCCCTCTCGCCAGCAAGGCCGGTATTTCCCTTTGATGTCTCGCTGTGTGGCTTGTTTGTTTCACTGTAGAAAATCTAGAGGGTCTGGAAGATACTGCAGTGTCCGAGATTACGCTAGGTCGACCTTTAGTGATGTAATTCTGTGACGTGTCTGTGTACGATTGGGTGGCTTGTATGTGTCCCGAACGATCTAGGTCTGTCTCGTGCTTATGGGGCGGTTAAGCCGCTTCCTGAACGTTCCTGGACAGAATATATATAAGGAGGGCCAGGCGAGTAGGGGTGGTGCAAATCGTGGGTGCAAATCGTGGGTGTGTAAATCCAGTTGTAGTAGAAGTGTAAGTGCCTTCCCTGATAGGTGTAAGTAACTTGTGGATATCAGCTCTTGTTTACAGTTATTAAACGTTAGTATTAAGTGTTCATCGGATCCTGTCATTTATTTCTACAACAGTTCGAGACAGTTTCGTTTTTTTAAGGGGTAGACGATCAGTTCATCTGACTCTCCCCATCATAACGTGCTAAAATTTGCATCAACTGTTACATGGACCTACATTTTGGGGCCCCTGAAACTTGAACTGTATGGGGCCCCTTCGTAACCAGCAACATTAGGGCAACATCCAAAATCCACTCATTAAATATAGTTTCATCAGAGCCCCTGCGGGATTAGGGGCCTTTAAGCTTAAGCTTCATTAGTTACAATTGATTACCAAGAAGAAAAAAAACTGACCACGTTACGCCTTTGTTAAAAGAACTGCACTGGCTTCCTATAACAGAAAGAATTACATACATAATGGCTGTTTTTTGCTATAAATGTTTAAATAACACCGCACCCAGCTATCTCAAAAATGCTTTACAAGTTTACACACCATCTTGTTCACTAAGATCATCAAGTGACAAAACAATCTTAAGAATCCCATCTAAAAACTATAAAACTATAGGCCATAGATCCTTCAACTATTTTGGACCTTTTGTCTGGGACCAGATACCCTTGAACATTCGTGAATCACCGAATCTTGAAAGCTTTAAGAAAAGTGTAAAACATCACCTTTTCCTCCGAAACTGTTAAATTTTCAAAATTCTATTCTGTACTTTGATGTTACAATTGATTATATAAGCTAGTGTTATATGACTAAGAGCGTCTATGTGTGTGAAACTGAAAGTTTGTATGGATGAGAGTGCGTGTTTTAGAATGAGATTTGGAAAGTGTATGCATGAATTATTGATGCAATGTACAGCGCATTGAGTAATAATTTTATTAGAAATGCGCTATAGAAATGCTATTATTATTATTATTACATAGTGGATCCGCCACTGGTTCTTGTTGTTTAAATATGTTTTCCATTCATTTATTGATGATGATGATTTCCGTTTCTCGAATACCTCAGCCAAAAGCTATTGGTACTGTATTTATTTATTTTTTTATTTAAATGCCATTGTGGCTCCAGCACATGAGTAAGAATTATCTTATTTCCAGATCACAAATGAAGGGGATAGTTCATTACCATGCCCTAGTTCATCTGGACTCAAGAACAAACTTCAAAATCAGGGAATATACTGTCTTCTGTACAATGCATTTTAACCCAGGACTGTCATTATTAGAGTGAGTTTGCCTTAAAAGAGCTGGAGTTCCCAGCATCAAATGGTATATAATTATCTCGCTCAACGCCAGCTTTTTGGGATTTACATATAGAACAAAGCCCTTCATTTCATTTTTCAAGAAGCTAGGGGAAAAGTGTAGGCGAAACCAAAACCGTTTATTAAGTGATTTGACATGTCACAGCTCATAGGATCTAATACATCAAAACAAAATCCGCCTTGCAAATCTGCGAACCGGAAGATGTACTTTGAATGTCATTGAAAAGGGTGTACTTGTTTCTGGTCTAAAAAAAATGAACCTGCCCACATGATGCTATTCTGCCGTGAGTGTCAGAGCTTGTCTGTGTCTTGCATGGAAATACCGAATAAGTAAATTATTAGTCTCTGTATGGTTTAAAATCGCCACGCCATCTAAGATAAAGAAACAGCTGTGGTTTAGCGTTTAATAAAATATAGTGCGTCCCTTGTCTTATCTGACACTAGAGAAACACCGAAACATTTCGGCCAAGAGAGGGCGAAAGAAACATAACGAGGGTGAGAGAAGAATATCAAAATTATAGTGGGATACCGACAGAAAAAAAACTGCAGGGTAAATAAATCTCGAACACTAATTTAAATGCCTGTAACCAAATTATAAGTGCGCAGTGTTAGTTCGTGCAACTAAGCAATGCAGGTAAATACAAAATAATAATATGTGAGTGTGCATGAGAACACCCGGCTTAAGTCGGAAACATGACATTTTGAGTTATGTACATATAATAAAAGACAAGACCTTTCTGATAAACTGAAGTCAGTGACCCCCCTAAAACAAGATTTTGAGAAAACGGCATTTAATCCTATAAGTGGCAATGGCTAATTGACCAAGTATTATTGGAGTGATTGTTGTTATGAGACGGTAGTCCACAGACTAATAAATCAACCAGACTGGAAACACAAGCTTCGGGCTGTGTCGTTTTTTACGGAAGTTAATGATGTGCAGCCGTATAACCAACGTGGCCGTCGCTCGGGAAATTCCGAATCTAGTTCTATCTGCAGTAGAAATTTCTTTTTATTTGTCAAGATTAGTTGTACATGTATTAATAATGCATTAACTTGCATATCTTACATTTTATTGTCTACAGCTGCCTTTTTTTTATTGTTATAAATGATGACTTTTAGCGACCGCTGCATTGTAGCTATGCTGAAGCGTCGGTCGCAACTGTAAACCTAATGTGGCGGATGGTTCATGACCTTTCGCTGTTTTGTGACGTCACACAATGGGCTCATCCAGTCTGGTTATTTTATTAGTCTGTGCGGTAGTCTAATTACAAAGCCGTTACAGAAATCATAGTGAGTAGTGTTCACTGCTCATCTACAGTTTACCCTGTAACATGCCAGTGTCCCCTACAAACAGCCAAGTCGGAAGTTTTTGGATCTTGTTAGGAGACCGTAGTCTAATTACAAAGCCGTTATAAAGATCATAGTGAGTAGTGTTCACTGCTCATCTACAGTTTACCCTGTAACATGCTACGGTCCCCCAAACAACAGCCAAGTTGGAAGTTTGTGTCGGACCCATATTTTCACTTCAAAGCCGTTTTTCTCAAAATCAGCTTTGCCGACTAAAGGTAGCCACACAAAGGCCACCGAATTCGGTCACCGAGCCACTAGGCGCTTTAGGTGAGAAGAATTGCACAATATGAACGGACCGAATCTAGGTGGGCTCTATGTGCAGTTGTTGAAATTATATAGTGCAATTCTTCTCACCTAAAGCGCCTCGGTGACCGAATTCGGTGGCCTTTGTGTGGCTACCCTTAGGGTCGAGACAGAGTGAACTCACATTTCGTACAACTTCACGCTGCTTCCTCACCGGTTGCACAAAAACTCTATAAAACCGTTGTAAGCGAGCGGAGTGCAGCCTTCAAACAACCGTTTGAAAGTTCACGGTGTCTCCTCATCTTCCACACACGGACGGACAGTGATTACATTTTTACCGCTGCACTAAATTTCGTCCCCTGTCCACCCGGGAAGGATGACGCAATGGCGACCGGGGGAGGGGTGTGGGGGTGTGGTCGGTCGACACATGTGTTGTTCTTTTCAAATTCAGTGTGATACCAGTGGGTGATAACGGCCTCCTGAAACTGGTTTTCTGTTTCTCAATAAAGAGCGATATCATCTCCAGCGACAGATGAAAAGTTGCTGGCGTCATTCGTAAATAGCTCAGGCATTTTTGTGTGTCTCTCAGCACTTCCTAAAGAAGATGGTGGCATTCTCCATACATTAGTCTTCTTTTGAAAATGCTATGGACCAAATATCTTCTTCTGTAAGCTTTCCTTCTCTTGAGCCAATAAAGCATCATGAGTCTCAAACAAGAAACACCGACAACTGTTGGCGGCATCTTGAACGGAAATGAGCCTTGTCAGATACGAGTCTCGAGACAGTCAGTGAGAACGGCTTATGAACTCACTCTGCTTGAGATTTCAGATCACATTCATTTCACGGTTCAACCACATAAAATGCGGAAGTAGTGTGAATTGTGAGTGTGGGTCTGCTCTGTCCCGACCTTTATGCCGGGTTTTCTCATATTATACACTTATATAAATATGACTGTGAACTGCAGTAGAGGAAACAAAATTACACAGTGCAGAAAGTAAAGGCTGTGATGAAGATTTACAGAAACATGTTTCTAATAATATCGACGAAATAATTTATTGGTAAATGATGTCAGAGGAACGTGCAGAGGAAAAGTGATAACTGAATCTTCACCTTTCGTGAACAAAGTTTGTTGTTGTTGTTGTTGTAGTTGTTGTTACTATTATTGTTGTTGTCGTTGTTGTTGTTTTATGTGGAATCAGATGGAGACAAACTTCGTCTTTGTAAACACTGTTTGGTAAAGTGTCATGAAAACGATCGGCCTAGCCATTGACTTGTTACATGGATATGTAAATGAATAAAATGAATGTATAGATGAATTACAGGATAGTGAAAGAGTGAAAAGGTGACTTCCGGTTCCGGCTCTCTCGGGGAAAGCCACTGCGATCCAGTCTCTGGGTATTTTTGATATTTTCTTGGATAATTTCTCTAATTAGGAGGCGGTTTATATTAAATCGACAACAGGTAAGTCAGTTATTGTCTTGATCTTTAATTTGTAGCGATTTGAGTGGATTCTCTTGGCGTGAGAAGGTTTTCGAGTATTTTCGAGTGTGTTCACGTTTAACTGTGCAGGTGTGTAGTCCCGTGAATATGTCGATGGATTTGAACGCGGCTACCACTACCCCAGTATTTATTAAATACAACCAGCTATTGGTACCACGAGATCAGAAAATCTCTGTAGTGGACATCTGCCAAGCGGCCGAGGAGTCCGCTGGAGTTAACTCGGTGTTTGGGTGCCAGAAGATAGCCGGAGTATACAGGCTATATCCCGCATCAGAGGCGGCGCGTTCGAAACTGGTGGCCAACGGCTTTACTTTTCTAGGCCAACGGGTTATGCCTAACCCAACAAGCCCGGCTAAGGTATTTGTAGTGGATGGCCAGGTGGTCGAGTCCTGTAAACTTACAATCTCCAACCTGCCGCTATCAGTAGGGTACGGAGACACGATAACTGCTCTAGAAACTGCTGGATATAAGACTCTTACTGATATTCGCTTAGATTGTGCGCGAGATAAGTCTGGTTTCTTGACCAGGTTTAAGAACGGCAATAGAACTGTCTTTATTCAAAAACCCACAAGATCACTCCCAAAAACCGTGACCATTCAAGACAAATTTAAGGCATTCTTATATTACGCGGAGAGAGAGAATATTGAGAAAAACGCCCCCAGGAGAGATACGCCTATAATCCCCGACACGGCTGTGATAGAAACATTCAGCACACCCGTGTCAACACAGCAGGTGGACACTCACAAAAATAACACAACTGATTCCTCCGTGTCGCCCACGAGCATAAACAAACAGGCAAAGGTGAGTTCGTCTAACCAGGGCGCGGAGAAAGCCGACGAAGAAAGTAATAATAAAATAGTGGGAAGCCACATTTCAGTGGAGAAAATAAGTCCCAGAGGATCAGCAGACCACGAAGCGGGGAGAAAGGGTGGGGAGGATATTCAGGGGCGGGCAAATAGCAGGGGCAGACCCCGAACAAAAAGTACTTCCCCTCGGGAACGTAGGGGCGCCTCTACGGCAACATTGTGTATTACCTGCACGTGGGTGAAAAGGGGCCAAGAGCTTTTTCCCGCAAAAGGGGAGGGGAAGATCTCCCGTCCACGCCCTCACCCAACAAACGCTCCTCGCTTAAATCGTAACCATAAGCAAGGCAGAACTTAATAAAGGACACCCTTTGGTGACGACCCAGGACCGACCTCGGACTTTGAGATTGGATTAGCCCCCTTTAAATTCATGCTTCATTCCCTTGCATTAGCAACGTGCAATGTAAGAGGATTAAGAAATACTAATAAAAGAAAAACAATTTTCAAATATATGAAAAGTAAAAAACTCGATTTAATATGTTTGCAAGAAACCTATATAACACAAGAAGATGAGGGAGAATGGAGAAAACAATGGGCTTGCCCTTTTTTTAGTTCACCGGGCACTAAACACAGTAAAGGTTTAATTACATTGCTGGGAAAAAACATAGAGGAGGGAGAAAAATTATTTGGGGATGAAAGAATACTGGTTGTCTTAGCTAGGAAAGAGAATAAATCTTATCTTATTATAAATGTCTATGCACCTGTTGATACCGAATTGTCTAAAATAAAATTTCTAAGACATCTAGATAGTGTGATAGATCAATTTATAAAGCCAAATATGTTTATTGTACTAGCCGGAGATTTTAATCTAGTGATTAACAACTCTGAAGATATTATTGCGGGGGATCCACACAGTAAGCAAACAGTGGCAGCTTTTAATCAGTTTGTTTCATCCAATGATCTCATGGATACTTGGAGAACATTTAATCCGGCGACTAAAGAATACACATGGAAACGGAATGTACCATTCACAGCACGCAGACTAGACTATATTTTTGTCGATAACGAATTAATTTCGAAAGCGACGAACTCTAAGATATTGTCAGTGCCAATGACAGACCACAGAATGGTAATCTTTTATTGGGAAATGTCAAAATTCAGAAAAGGTCCATCCTATTATAAGTTCAATAACAACATGTTAAGGGATGTATATTTCATACAGCAAATGAAAACTTACATTACAGAGATCTCAGAGAAGCTTCAGTCGTTAAATCCTCATGACAGGTGGGAAACAATCAAAGTTAAAATAAAAGAAAAAGCAATACAAAGTAGTAAAAGGAATGCCACAGAAAAAAATGATCGTAAAAGACATTTAGAACAAATACTCAATGATCTGGAGAAAAAGTTAGCCTTGGTAGGTAATACAACTGGAATGCTTCAAGAAATCGGGAAAGCCAAAGCAGAGTTAGAAATAATCAGCTTGGCAGAACAAAAAGGCGCAGCAATAAGAGCGAATGTCAAATGGATTGAGCAAGGTGAGAGGGGAACGGCATATTTCCTAGGCCTAGAGAAAGCTCGAAAGAGACAAAATGTAATAACAAACCTGCAAACGGATAGTGGAATTGTCAGCACCCAACTGGGGATTCAAAGCGAAATTCACAAGTATTTCTCTGAACTCTATAAGAAACGGGATGCAGCCTGTGCACATGAAGTAAATGCATTCCATGCCGATATGTTAATGCCAAGATTAAACGAGAAAGAAAGTAATATTTGTGAAGAAGAAATCACCATAGACGAAATTAGCAAATGCCTGAAGAAACTTAAAAATAATTCAGCTCCGGGAATTGATGGATTAACAACAGAATTTTACAAAATCTTCTGGAACGAAATAAAATCTGACTTAATATCCTGCTATAAATATAGTCTAAAACAAGGAACTTTGACCTCGTCACAAAAAATAAGTGTTATGGCATTATTACATAAAAGTAAAGACTTACCAAAAAATGTCCTGGAAAACTGGAGACCTATTTCAGTTACAAATGTAGACTATAAAATTCTAGCTAAAGTATTAGCGGGGAGACTGAAGCAAGTATTGCCATCACTGATTTCAGAATCCCAGTTTGGGTTTATGAAAGGTCGTAGCGCAGCATATTTACTCCGGCAGTGCGATGACATTATAGAATATGCAGAACAAAACAAGAAGACAGGATATTTGTTAGCAGTTGACTACAGTAAATGCTTCGATAGAGTATCACATGAGTATCTTTTTTATGCGTTAAAGATCTTTGGTTTCAAAGATACTTACATATCGTGGATTAAAGTTATAATGCATGATGCAAAATGTTGCGTTAATAATGGAGGATGGCTGACCGACTTCTTTAGCTTAGAACAAGGCATCAGACAGGGCTGCCCAGTGTCGCCTCTGACCTACCTCCTGGTAGCAGAGTTGCTGGCACTCAACATCAAACAGACAAAGGAAATAAAAGGACTCCCTATTCCAGGCAATCAAGAGCCAATAAAAATTTTACAATACGCAGATGATACTACGATATTACTGGAAGATGAAATAGATTTTAGGGAAGTCTTGGCAAAAATAAAAACATTTTCATTCTTTTCAGGATTAGTTTTAAATTTGCAGAAATCAAGCATTATGCCGCTAAGCAGCAGTAGCGTCTTAAAATTTAATACCCAAGGTATTGAGAAAGCAAGACAAATTAAAATTTTAGGAATTACATTCCATACCGGCGCTTCAGCCAGTGATGTAGAAGAAAACTGGAAACAAGTAATAGACAAGATTGATAGACAGATATTTCTTTGGTCAAAAA
Source organism: Onchidella celtica (assembly GCA_963931925.1). Lineage (NCBI taxonomy): Eukaryota > Metazoa > Mollusca > Gastropoda > Systellommatophora > Onchidiidae > Onchidella > Onchidella celtica. The sequence continues at coordinate 13,509,355 of OZ007583.1, read as the reverse complement.
GAGACCTATCTATACAGGGTAAAATTCTTATTGCCAAAACTTTTCTTATATCCCAATGTGTTTATGTAATGCAAGGAATAGGAATTCCCGACATTATTCTCAATCAACTTAATCGGAAACTATTTAGCTTTATTTGGCGGAAGAAATACACAAACAAGAGGGCTTTTGAAAAGATAAAACGAAACACTATGTGTGCCGCGGAAGATAAAGGGGGGTTAAAAATGATAAACTTAAAAAACCTGCAAGACAGCTTTTTAATTGAATGGGCTATACGTCTGGGAAGAAACGGAAATGCAGCTTGGAAATATCTTCCCAGTTTTTTCCTAAAGAAGCTGGATGGTTTTAATATTTTTAAAGCAAACGTCAAATCAGAGAAAGACGTTGTCACTCAGGATAATATATCTTCTAATTTCTGGAAAAGGGTAGTTATAACGTGGTCATTACACAAGAATACCAAAAATGTAGACACAGAGCGAGTTAGTGCATATTTATGGCACAACCGACACTTGACATATAAATCAAAAGTTTTGTTTTTCAGTAGCTGGGCATCAGCAGGAATTAGATACGTAGACGACTTATTAATCAATGGAACTTTCCCCACATTTGAGCAGGTACAAGTAAAACTTGGGAAGAGTCCGTCCTTAATTTTTGAATACAATGCTCTAAAGCATGCATTTCCGCAATTGGCAGGGAAACTACTGAAAAAAACACCACCACATGACGCTATTATCTTTAAAAGTATAGATGTAAGCAGCACAGTAATAAGAGCACAGCACATACGGAACCTTATTGTAGAAGAAGAATACACTCCACCACATATTTTGGCCTTTTGGAAAAAGAAACTTAATTTAGAAGTAAAAGAACAGCACTGGACAATGGCGAAAAAGATAAGCTCCGAAATCCGATTAAGAGTCCTACAATGGAAAATTCTACATAATATATATCCAACGGCTATACTTCTCCACAAAATGAATCTTAGAGATAGTGAGCTGTGCTCACACTGCAACTGTAAGGAGAAGGATTACATCGAACACTTTTTTGTGTCATGCCACGTGGTCGCACCCATCTGGCAAGAAGTTTTATGTATGATTAATGCATGGACAGGAAAAAAGATACAATTGACAACAAAAAACATATTGCTCGGCATAACAAAGCAAGAGCAAGATCTAGGCCAAACAATCCTAGACAAAATAAACCATCTTATGTTAATTTCAAAAATGTGTATAAGCAAATTCAAATATGGAAAACCCCAAGACCTTAGATCTATGTTATATTTTCAATGTTATTTGAGAAAAATTATTTAAGAAGATATGTCCATACCCTGCACACATTCATCAAGATAAAGTTCTGCAGATGCTCAAAGCAATAACAGTCGATAAAACAAACGACTAAACAATGGTTCACTTTATTAAGGCATGAGTGAGAGAGAGAGAATGAGATTAGGACTAATGTGAGTGAAAGGAAAATAAAATATTCTGCATTAAAAAAAAAAAAAAAAAAAAATAAGGGCAATGACGAAAGACGGAAAGTCAGTATGGTATCCTAAGTTGCATGAATTGAAATAATTTCATTTTTTACGGACTTTTCTCTTCTATCTATGTGTTTATTTATTTATTTATTTTTAAAAAATTATTTATTTATTTATTTATTTGGGTACCAGCTTGTAGCCTGTCAATAATGGAAAATATAAAGATCAACATTCAAAATGTTCTAAACGATATTCTATATTATTTATGCATTGTCTCTTATGTATTATTATGTCATATTAGAAATATATATCTATCAATCTATATCAGGTTTTTGCCATTATACATTAAAAACATGCTTATTTGTCAAACGGAGAACATAATCAAATATGAAAATAGACCACATGCCTATTATACTGAACTACAAAACCGTCAGCTGAAAAAAAAATGACCCAGTTAGGGTTCAAGAACGGCCGACAACATAGAGTTCAGTTGACAGTTCTGGGACGCAAAAGACTTCATGTAGGTCCGAAACTCAGGACAGTCACTGCAGAAGGCTGGCCAAGAGATAGAAAGATTTATCTATTTATAGATTTATTTAACTGCCTAATCATCAAGTGATCCATTCATTTACTTACCTTATCTTTCAGATTATTCATTTAATTATGTACCAAATTATTTATGGCTTTATTAGTTATTTATTTATTTATTTGTTTATTTACTTATTATGTATTTACCTATCTATGCAGATGTCTATAATTTATATATTTTTATTTACTTACATATTCCACTCTGTTCAATATAAAGTTCACGGAGTCATGCATACGATGGTTACAGACCAAATCCCATTTCAATCTGAGCCCAAAAAAAAAAAGAAAAAAAAAAAAAAAAAGTGAAAAGGTGAATGCATAAAAGTGAATGGTTGAAGAATAGACGAGAGATAGATGAAAGTGAGTGAGTATGTTAAAAAAAAAATGTAAAGCATATTATGTTACAATAGAGACGGGACAGAGAGGGAGAGAGAGAGAGGGGGGGGGAGAAAGAGAGAGATATTGAGAGAAAGAGAGAGAGAGACGAAGAGAGAAAGGGAGAGATGCTACGAGGAAAAAGGGGTTGAAGTTTTGAACTTCCTCTTTTTAACTTTGTATGCAAACAAGCACGTTCAGAAATTGCATCCTCCTCAAAGATCAAGTACAATCTACTTTATTACGTACTTAAATGCCTTACCCATTCAAGAGTGAAATTAAATTGTAAGAGGACGGAAACATTTCTAAAAGGGAGGCACACCCTACATGATTGTGTATCATACTCATTGTCTGGCACGCCTATTAGATCAACTGTACGTGAGCTACAATCTTGCATATTAGAATAATGATAATATCATAACAAGGCTGTTGTAAAGAAACGTTTGTATTTAAGAGAAGTGTTGTTTCTCTTTTTCTTTGAAACGAAAAAAAACAAACAAAAAGAAACCGATAATTTTACATAAATTCAAGGATGATGTAGATCATCATTTTATTAGCTAAACAGCTGAGTTGAGCGGCTCGCGTGTTGAGTTTGAATCTCGAGAAAACACATTGACGCCATAACTTTCACATTGTGCGAAGAGCGCTACGATAGACAGAAGAACGATAGAATAGAAAGAGACTTCACCAGAAGCACTCAACAAGCACCCGAGACGAGTTTGCAAAGTTTAGCGTCGTTGGAAGAATATTACCAAAGGAGTTTATATTAAAAGCCGTGAAGTCTAGTTTTAATGCATGAGATTTTTATACATATTAAGATAGATTACCAGAAGACGAATTTCTACAAGTAAATAGGCTGGAATATTAAAGGACCCTATACAGGATAGGTCACTAGATTACCAGTTTTTTTGCAAAAAAATGTAAGATAGATTACTAGACGACTAGTTTTTTCATTACATAAGATAGAATATTAGACGATCATTATAAAAAGACAGATTACTATAAGGCCAGTTTTTTCAAGGTAGATTACCAGAAGACCCGTTTGTTTAAGACCCGTTTGTTTTGCTGGTTTTTTTTCTTTTTTTAAGGTAGATTACCAGGAGACCATTTATTTTTTAAAGGGAGATTATTAGAAGACCATTTTTTTGAAGGTGGATTACTAGAAGATGAGTTTATTCAAGGCAGATTACCAGAAGACCATTTTTTTTTTTTTAAGGTTGATTACTAGAAGACCAGTTTTTATCATTACATAGGACAGAATATTAGACATTTTGTTTACACATAATAAGATAAATTACTAGTCGGCCACTTTTTTTTATAAGACTACTTGACGACTGTTTTTATACATGAGATTACTAGACCACCAGTTTTTATGTATAGGGCAGATTTCTAGACAACCATTCTTATACATCTATAAGGTAAGAATACTAGAGGACCACCATTTTATGATACAAGACAGATTACTAGAAGATCAATATCTACATTGATAAAGCGAAATTAAATAAGATACAAGTCACACACCTTTTTTGAGTGAACTTCCATTCTCTGGTTGAATTTTTCGGTTACAACATCCTTCCCAACAACAAAGGCGCATGCCAAAGAGGGTTAATGAACGGACGTAGCTGGGGATTGGCTTCTCCTCCGGACGAAAGTAGACCTCCAGCACGAATATGGAGAACACGACGGACAAACCTCCCATGATCAACACTACGGCAATGTACAATTCTGGGGAATGGATACATATGAAAAGTGTAATTAACAAGACTGGTAGAATGTATGTATAGTACATGCAGTTTATTCTTCTATCAAGTGTGCATCCCTTAAGTCTTGTAGTTTATACTTTTGTCACATATATATATATATATGATCTTGGCCTTTGCACTTCTCTTTTTCTTGTCTTTATTTTTCTTGTGTGTGTGTGCGTGTGTGTGTGTGTGTGTGTGTGTGTGTGCGTGCTGTGTGTGTGTGTGGTAAGGATTTTTTATTTTTTTATTTTGCCCTGGCAGCCGGCCTTGCTAAGCCTGTTCTTCTGGACTCTCCGCTGCTAAGATATCTTTAACGGGCGCAACGTGCACACAAGCCATCCGAGGTTTTCGTCCTTATCAGAGATTTCCTCCAAAATTCCAACATGCCTGCGTCGACCGCGAATCAAACCTGGCACCTTCGGCATGACAGGCGAGCACCTTGCCTCTACACCGTGTCTCTACTATTGTGACTATAACTATCTCTAACCTACCCAATATAGAGGTGTATTCTGCGGTGGTGGGGAGGTCCCCGGCTATCAGTGTCAGGATGACCATGAATGCCAGCAACACAGTCAAACAGTAGCCAATCTTCTCTCCGCTATCAGCAGGCAGCAGGAACACGAAGATAGTCAAGAAGGAGTTAATGATGACTGGCAGTAACATATTTAACCCATAGTACAGCGGTTTGCGTCTCAGCAAGAAGTAAAATAATACCTGTAGAAGTAAAGTAATTTCCTTTTAAAATAATGATTTTCCTTTTCCATATTTCCCCAAATGAAATAGCACAAAACGTTCCATGTAGACATAAAGTAACAACATGCTCTAATGCTCCTGCAAATTTTATAACTATTTCCAAATGCTCGGGTAAGATCCTTGTAAATGCTATAACCATTTGCAAATGGTCAGGTAATACCCCAGCAAATATTATGACCATTTCCAAATGCTCAGGTGAGATCCTTGTAAATTTTATAAGCATTTGTAAATGGTCAGGTAATACCCCAGCAAATTTTATAACCATTTCCAAATGCTCAGGTAAGATCTTTGTAAATTTTATAAGCATTTGTAAATGGTCAGGTAATACCCCAGCAAATTTTATAACCATTTCCAAATGCTCAGGTAAGCTGCTTGTAAATTGTATAACTATTTGTAAATGATCAGTTAATACCCCTGCACATTTTATAACCAACTGACTGGTGATTATCTTCAAAGGATCATCATACAAAAGTCTCCCAAAGAATAGAAAAAACCCTTATTTAAATGTGGTTATTTTGTCTCCCATAAACAAGTGACATGGGCTGCACTATTGAGACAATGTACAAGTAAATGATGTGACCGTTCATTTAACATCAACATGTCCTAAGCTTACACTGCTACAACCTCCAACCGCTACCATAGTCTCCCCACCCAACTCCTTATTTTGTGTGTGTGTGTGTGTGTGTGTCTGCTTGTGTTGAAATGGTAATAATGGACTGGAATGGAGTAATTGCAGTAGGGAATGGGATAATGAGTTGACAAGTAGTTGGTTCAAAGACTGCTGCAACAGGCTGATGTGAATTCTTCAAAAATTGCAAGATACTATATTGCGAGAGTTTCGAAAACTGCAGGGTGCTACTGTGAGTGTAAGGGTTTCAAAGACTGCCAGATGCTAGTGTTTCAAAGACTGCAAGATACTATTGAGAATAATGGTTAGATACAAATATCTGTTTGTTCTTACCTTAAAGAATGCAGGCTCCTGCTGAGAACACTGGCTAATTATGTACGCTAGTTCTTACCTTCGCATAAGTATAGCCATCCTCAGTGAAGGTTGTTCTATTGTTCCAATTGTCTAACAAATCCCACTCTCCGTCTTGTTGAAAATATGTCAGTACAACGCCGTCTCCAAACACTTTGATATCCAGTTCCTATGAAAAACAGAGGCATGCGGTTTCTCATTCATTTTCTGTTTATCAAGGATGCATCCACAACAGCAACAACGATAATAAGAATAATAATAATAATAATAATAATACTGTAAAATTTATTCAAAAGCATGCAAAATTGTTCCAGCAGAGCAGGCAATCAAATCGTTTAGGGTGCTAGATTTTATGGTCATCCCTGACCTGCAGAGGTTTTTTAATCTTTTCTTGAGCTTTGACCAGATGAACTACGGGCTTTGTGTGTGTGTGTGTGAGAGAGAGAGAGAGAGAGAGAGAGAGAGAGAGAGAAAGACAGAGAGAGAGACAAGGGGGGGGGGTGGACAGAGAGAATGAGACACAGAGAGTTAGAGACAGACAGAGAGAGATAGAGGGAGCCAGAGAAAGACAGAGAGAGAGAAAGAGAGACAGTCGGCGACAGGCAGAGACAGAGATGGAGAGAAAGACAGACAGACAGAGAGAAAGAGAGAGAGAGAGAGAGAGAGAGGATGGGGTAAAAAAAAAGTGCTGGTAAGTGTCCAGGTGGTCTGCTCTCAAATACTCAATCAATCAAGTGGATTTAAAGATTACAAACAAACTTCCTTTCAAGTAAATCGTGCCCTTAAAATGTCAAGGTTTTACCTCTACCTTTTGGCTGAACTGAATTACACACTACACACTACTTCTATAGGCCTTTTTCCATCGTGTGTCAAAGTATCAAGCGGAGTCGCTGTGCAATTTGCAAGTATTACTAAAAAATAAAAAAAAAAGTCGTATCTCAAAAGCCAATGAGCGCATGAAATTTCAATCATCAATTTCTCAAAAGTTGATGGAAGGGAGTTACAACCTTGCCATTTTTAAGGCACAGAATGATAACTCCGATATCCCACAGCTACAACAAAAATGACCCGCATGCCAAAATTATGTCACCGGACATGGAAAAGTTGTTGGCACTTGGGCAGAATTACGAGTAAACAGAAACGAGTACTCTCTCTTCAAGTGCCGAACCTGGAACAGATATCGACGATCATGGTTCGCCACTCATTCCTCCGCTCGGATGCTCTCAAAAAACCCATATTGTCCTGGTTTTTCCCTGTCGCCCATCTGTTCAACTCTCTAGATATGTTAGTCTTTGTCTAAGAAGACTAAACCAATGATAACCCAATTTGTGTACTGTCTAACATGGACATGGGCAATCAACGGCTCGCGAGTCGGATTCGCATCATGAAGCAACTTTGGCCGGCCCATAAGGTTGATTTAAATCGCTTTACATACCGATTGCTGAGCGATGAAAAGAGAAAATGAATCAAGGGGTATTTGCCATGGTGTTGTATGCAAATCCTGCGAATGTTAAGGTTATGTTATGAAAATGGTACTCTTACTCCTAATTTTATCATGTATAAGTGATTCCAATCGGTTGAAAACTTTTCGATATGTGTCAGTGATGTAATGTTGTATGCCCTTTGGCCCTGATTTAACACAACTCATAAATCTCTCAAATTTTATTTTCTCAAAAAGGCAAAAAAAAGCACAAAAAACAATGGAAAATCCCCTAAATGTGTAACATCTAAAGAAATAACAGGTTATTTACAAAATGGTTTTAATATGGAGTAAGTGTATCCGGCTCTCTCCATCCGTATATTAGTTTCCCCAAGTATTATCTAAGAGTTCATTTATTTACAAGACAAACCTGTAACGTATAACCAAAACTTGTCACTTGGATAGCACAGGTCTGAGAGTCAAAGGGGAAATAGGTGATGTCCATTTCACAGCTCACTGTCAATAGACCAGGCGGATTCCAGGTTACCGTGCCCCGAGAGTCCACGCGTAGAGGAATCGAGTCTTCGTCGATAGCGCTGAGGTCATCCACACTGTAGGATTATCGCCAAAGTAGAATCTATCTAGATTGTATAATGTGTGTTAACACTGCCGCAATATCCTTCGTCAATTTCATATGTTCCCACCCCCCACCTCCCCCACTGTGTGTTTTTCTTCTCAGCCCATTTCTCATTATATTTTCTTTCTTTGCTTTTAATTTGGTGACTCACTCACCATGCACTCATTGTGTACATAATCCTCTCAACTCCCTTTCATTATTCACGTAATCTCTCTCTCTCTCTCTCTCTCTCTCTCTCTCTCTCTCTCTCTCTCTCTCTCTCTCTCTCTTCTCTGTGTTTGTGTGTCTGTTTGTCTTTCTTTCTTTTCCCTCTTTCTCTCTCTTGACTCTCTCGTTCTCTCTCTCTCTCTCTCTTGACACTCTCTCTCTCCCTCTTTCTCCCTTTCTTTCTCTCTCTCTCTCTCTTTCTCTCTCTCCCTCTTTCTTTCTCTTTTTGTCTCTCTTTGTGTCTCTCCGACTCTCTCCCGTATTCTTTCTTTCTCTCTTACTCTTTTTCTTTCTTTTTCTCTCGCTCTCTCTTTTTCTCTCTCTCTCCCTCTCTCTCTCTCCCTCGCTGGCTCTCTGTCCTTATCTCACACAGTCACTGTCAGGACATTTTAAAAGGAGTATTCATTTGCTAAGAGTCACAAATCGCTCCGCTGAAAATAAAGGTATTTCCACAAGCTGCTGTGACTGGCACTTACTGCCACGCCAGTCAAAAGTGAACAGATCACCTTTTTCTACTCACTAACAAACCCCACTTTTTTTATGGAACAGTGATTAAACTCCAAATGTTCTTAAATTGCGTTACCTCGGTGGCTATTGGTCAAGGCTGATTCCCAGCAAGTACTTAAACTACAAAACGTTTTGTTGATAAATAAGGCAGTTCAAATAGATAAAATAAATATGGATCTAAGTCTGCCTTTCACCAGACGTCGTTTTAAGCAGTGCCTAACTTATCTTACAATATGATGTCACTTTGATTTCGCTAGGTATTCGCCAGAGGATGCAGAACATGTCCTCCAACAATGCCCCCTACACAGACAACAAAGGGAAGACAGCTGGCCCCGAGGTGCGGCACTACACACTAAGCTGTATGGGACGACAGAGGATATCAGGAGCACAGCGTCCTTCATAAACTCTGCCGGCCTTCTGATATAAAGTCTGACAAGAAGAACGCAGAAAAAGAAGAAGACGCTAGGTAGAACCAAGAGGACAGATAGAATATAGCAGAATGACAGGACAGGAGCAGACTGCTCGGAACTCACACCGTCCACCCGCATGTAACCCAAATTCAGTCAACAATATCTGGTCACTGCTCCCTAATGCTGGGTTCTCATGTGTAAGGAAAACGGAAACGGCAAAATATCCATCCTACAGTAAAAAGAAAAAGTGTTTCCATGTGTACGGTAATGGCGTGCGGAAACATTCTTTCTATTTCACTATTTGAAGGGTTTTTGACGTTTCCCTTGTCGTTTCCATTTCCGTATACATGAGAACCCAGCTTAAGACTGCAGTAACTATAACTTGCAAAAAATCGATTTTTATCGTTCTCTCTCTCTCTCTCTCTCTCTCTCTCTCTCTCTCTCTCTCTCTCTCTCTCTCTCTCTCTCTCGCTCTCTCGCTCTCTCTCTCTCTCTCTTTCTTTCTTTCTTTCTTTCTCTCTCTCTCTCTCTCTCTCTCTCTCTCTCTCTCTATCCCGTAGTCTCGTGGACCGTTTGGGACGCCATAGGTGATCTGGCAACCAACATCCTCCAATCCTCTCGGTTTTCTGACCTCCCGATTGTATCACTCAATCTCAAGCCCGTCCATTCTGGGATATTGTCCTCCCATCTCTTCCTCTGTCTGCCTCTCCTTGTTCCTCCTTGCACTGTGCCTTGCCGGAATGTCTTGGCAAGCCTTGATGATCTCATGACATGGTCATACCATTTGAGCTTGCGTCTCTTGGCCAATGTCAACAGGGTCTTCATGAGCCCAATGACTTGCCTGATTCTGTTCCGAACTTTTTCCTTCGTGATATGATCTTTGTAGGAGATGCCCAGGAGTCTTCGAAAGCATCTCATCTCAGTGGACTGTATTCTTTTTTCTATCTCAGCTGTTAAAGTCCACGATTCGCATGCATACAAGAGTATTGATGTCATCAGGGTACGCATCAGTCTGATTTTTGAGCCGAGTGCAATGTTCCGATCGTTCCAGATGTACCTCAGTTTTGTGAGCGCTGCTGTCGAGTGGGCAATCCTGGCGAGTACTAATTATTATATTTAACCACATTCAAAGCCGCATCGAATGATCTTAGTTATTAACTCGAAAAATAATCCTATAGAAAACTCTTTACATATCATTGCCACAAGACTGGATGTGCTAGAGTGAACCAGTTTTGTTTGTCCTGAAAAGTAGTCAAAAGCAGTTACCACTGTTTTGGGGAAATTTTTTTCCTTAGTATCTCAAAAGTGTCAAAAAATAACTTGTGTGCCATTAGCGTACAGCAGTGACGAAGAGGACACAGTGGTCTAGAGGCAAAGTGTTCAAATCCCGTTCGGTGCAGGCATGTTGGAATTTGGGGCTATTTTTTTTTTCATATTTTCTTCTCTCTTGTCCTTTGATAGTTAGAATCGAGCACTTAGTCTTCTCGGATAAGGACAAAAAAATCGGAGGGCATGTGTGCACCTTGTGCATTGGCAGTTGGAAATCGAGAAGAGTAGGCCGCTGTCCGGGCAAAATTAAATAAAATTTATCTCTACCACCCCTCCCACCCCGTCTCTCCCCCCCCCCCCCAAAAAAATACCCACCCACCGGCGCTGCACTGTGGCGACGACGTGCCTACTTTAGTTGTAACTGGGCTACAATAACACTAAGGCAAATTTCCCAAATGGGATTAAAAAAGTATACGGAATACGAAATACGAAGAGTCAACATTTCAGGCTCCCTGAAATATAATATACATACATACACTTAGTGACTTACACTCAAGTTTGTATTATCGAGGATAATAAAAGTTCCTGTCATTGCTGGAAACTTGCAAATTTGGACTTATTGCACCATTCCATAATGGGTGCTAAATAATTATAGGATGCAGTTGTAGTTGATAGAAAAACAAGTCAGTTTTTAGCTGATAAACTAGAGATTATTAATGTTGGCGCGACGGGTCACTTACGAGTTGTCGACCACCAATGTTGGACTCCACATTGTATCTTCAAAAATCTGAAGTATGGGAATGTTGTCATAATTAGACGTTGTCCATGTCAAGCGAGAATCCGTCCATCTCTGAGAACGAACAAATACAATAAATCGATTAGGCAAATGACATAAAGGGAGACCTCAAGCTTCCATACGTCAGAAAGGTTGAAATAATATGGCGAAGAGAGTGAGACACAGATAGTCAGAGAGCAAGGCATTCAGAGAAGAGTGAGGATGAAAGAGTGGGAGAGTGGGGGGGGCGTGTAATAGGGAAAGAAAGAGAGAGAAAGAAAGGCGAAGAGAGTGATGACAAGAAAGAGAGATAAAAAACCAGTATTGAATGTTTAAAACGTTTAAAATAACTACTAATTTTGTTTACGCCACTACTACTAGCGATAGAACAACCCCGTCGTCCATGCTGACAGCGCACCAGTTTGGCAGTTGCCACAGAATGTAATTATGGAACAGATTCTGATGTCCACATGAAAGGCCTGTTGAAAGACGTAAAGGGACGTGGCTGTGACCGTTCGGCGCAATTGCCTTTTGATGTGTAAGTGTGTGCGTCTGTGTGTGTGTGTGTGTCTGCATGTGTGATGTATTTGTGTCTATGTCTGTATGTTTGTATGTGTGTGTGTGTGTATAGATGCTTGTGCGTAAGTGCATGCATCTATAAATATGAGTGTATGCCTCCGTGCATGTATGTGTGCATGTATGTATGCGTGTATTTCTCTCCCTATGTGGCTTTGCGGTAAAGTTTGCACATCCAGTTCCCAAATCCCACAAATCTAGCGTCCCCCCACCCCACCCTACCCCCACCCTCACTCCACCTTTGTGGGGGGGGGGGGTTGGATTAACTATATCATACTATAAAGGAGCTAGGGATGAAATTTCTGCCCTCAAAGGCCCTTTTTGGGAGGGTTCAAAAACTCTGGAAGCATTCCCATTGCCTATAACTCGACTTATTGTGATATAAGGGGATAATATAAAAATGCTGCAAACTCTAGCTGGGTAACTTGTTCATTTTGCATACTTCACACGTAAAATTCGCAACAAACACTTCCGACTCCATGCTTTTAGAACATAGACAGGCTATTATGATAGTATTTTTAGTACCGTGACGCAGTTTCCCTCATCGTTCATTCACTGAGGGAAGCAAATTGTGGATTAACAAAAACATGGATCGCCTGTAAACTTTAGCGAAAAGGGTAAACAAACTCCAGAGTTGGCGCGGAATCTGAGTCCATACTGATTCTGTCATTGTATTTCTTTGTCTACGGATGGAACTTTACTTTGTGTCCCAGATCTAGATCATTATACGTAATAAAGATATTTCTCCCGGGCAGGGCAGGGTAACTCAGCTAGTACATGTAGTAGTAAATGTGCCTTTTGCCAAGGGAATTAACTGTATCTTTATACTTCATGGTTACAAATTGTGATTACTTCCCTGGTTGACTCCGGTTTTGAGACACACTCCAGTGGTCTTGTCCACAGTATCCGCTCCGCCGCTCTGCTATTTCTACGGGAAATGGCGGAAGAAAAATTTAAAGCAGTCTTTCCCTCTGTAGCGGGTGAGGATCGGAACAGCACGGATGCTGTGGACAATTTACAGAGTCAAGGCGTGTTTTACTTTATGATACGTCATTTGTCCGTAAAAATAGCGGGTCGGAGTGAATGCTGTGGACAAGACAATTAGTTGTAATCGAAAAAGTGCCAGTTTCCCTCGTGTGTGAGGGGATATTCTGGTATTTTTTTGTGTGAATGGCGGGGGGGGGGGGCTTGGGGGGGGGGAAGAGGATCACATGCAGTTCAACAAGGCACGATAGAGCAAATAATTATTGCTGAACTTCACACTGTTCTCAGCACTACGAGAAACATATTGACCCAAACCCACCGACCTTAATGTCAAACTCTATGGTACTCTGCCAGAACTGCAGAAAGAACAAATCTGCAGATTTTAGACTTGGTCAACGAAAGAAGAAGAAAGAAGAAGAACAACAGCAAGGCACGATGTAGGTAGGAATTGCTAAAGTACACAGCCGTCGTGATTTTTTTTGTTCATACGTCGGATGGTTACTGTTCATTTCCACAGACATGCAGTTCAGTCTCCATCCCTTAACTCTTAAAACTCCATTGGCCTGGCTTTCAAGATTATTAACCTTCGCTGATTCATTGTTCACTTCATGAAGCTCTAGACATCATCTTTTCTTGTGTCTCCATACGAGTATGTCATCGCCAATCTCCTGTACTTCTACTATCGTTTCAAATATTTTACCGGAGAGTTTAAGTTTGACTTTCAGTTTGTGTTTTACGGAGGGTCGGCACGATAATGCCACACTGGAACCTTTCGCAGTCTGTTTGGGTACTTATTTATGCTTGGTGTTCAGAGCTTCATCAATTTAAATTTCACAGATAGAATTGGATAGTTCCGTCTCAGTTTTCTTACTTAGTAAAATTCTCAAAACTTGTTTTCTATAGATCTGAAAAGAGTTTTGCGAATGTGTATAAGTTTTTAAATCAAGTTGTAGAGCGTTTCAAATTCTTGTTTTTAAATAGATAGATAGACAGACAGACAGACAGACAGACAGACGGGCAGACAGATAGACAGGCAGGCAGGCAGACAGACAGGCAGACAGGCAGACAAGCAGACAGGCAGGCAGGCATGCAGGCAGGCAGACAGACAGATAGATAGACAGACAGAAAGACAGATAGACAAACAGACAGATAGATAGACAGACAGATAGATAAACAGACAGATAGACAGACAGATAGATAGACAGACAGATAGATAGGCAGACAGATAGATATACAGACAGATAGACAGACAGACAGACAGACAGACAGATAGATAGATAGATAGATAGATAGATAGATAGATAGATAGATAGATAGATAGATAGATAGATAGATAGATAGATAGATAGATAGATAGATAGATAGATAGATAGATAGGTAGATAGATAGATAGATAGATAGATAGATAGATAGATAGATAGATAGATAGATAGATAGATAGATAGATAGATAGATAGATGTCAATATATCAGTTTGTGAGAGTAATTGATAGACCTCATCATGGGCAGTGACACGGTAATCCAAAAACCCGAAAACCATAAATGTGTCATTGCCAAATAAGAGTAGGTCAAATCTACCTGGAAAGAGGTCACCTTACAAGAATCTCAATAAAGTTATTGAAATATCATTTGGCCGCTCACATTTTGAATTGACAAACAAAGGAATGGTTTACCTATGTTTCCAATCAACGTTCAACTTTATATAAGCCTTGTTTTTCTTTTTCTCGGCGTGTTGTTTCGCTATCACTTATCACATGTTTTTGTCGTCAAAAATTCACAAAATTCAAAATCCATTTCAAGTCTTTTCTGTCGAAGAAATTCGCTGTCAAAATAATCTGTGTTTCTAATCTATATTCTGTAGTAATGAAACATGCATTGTTTTTATCATATTCTGCGTAATAATTAAAAGAATGGGTTCTGCTTGAGGAAAATACTGCATTGTCGTCAAACTATCGTGTGAAAAGTGATAAATTCATGAGGCTGCACCTCTGGGTTTTCTTTGTTCTCTTCAATCAATTTAGTTCCCTATCTTTATGACATCACTGACTGTAACAGATTACCCAAGCTTTGTTTGAATTCGAAAATGAACGTCAATTTGTTGGTTTCGATTCCTAACACACCCCGTCACGCGTGACGCCATGAGAGAAAACGTGCTGCGGCGTCTCTTTGTCTCGAGTGTGTGTAGATGAGGTTTTGGTACTGACCTCTTCTTTCCTTGTGGGATACAACCTGCTGACCATGCTGTAAGTACATAAGATATATTTTTATCGTCTTTCTATTATTTGAAATGTGTATTTTATGTCAGGAAAATATAGGAATCGACACGTTGTGATCACTAACATACAAGAAGCACCGTGATCGACACGGGGCGGATACCTTGCTATGATGATATTCTTCTGTTAGTTAGATTGACTGGAGTCTGGATCTAGATCTAACACACTATAGGTTTCAATAATACTAGTCCACCACAGTAGTGAGTCCTGCATAATTTCATTGTAACTGATACATGTACAATGCAGGACTAATATTACACCTGTAAGTGTAATTCAGATTTGTTAAGCTGTGCATAGTTGCAAGTAGGGTGGCTACCAAAAAATAATGCCAGCCTACTAAGATAGGAAACAGGGATTTCTACTGCGATTTATTGGGTTCTGGTGGCTTCTAGGGTGACCTTTCTCGCTTTGTGACCATATTTGCACCAATGGCGGAAGCATCGACTAGTGGCAAAAGTAAAAGTATGACCACAAGAAGGGCTGCCCTGTCATTACCAAACCAACGTCGAGCAGATTGTCGTCTAAGGAGCGACCCGACGCATACCTCTTCTATAAACAGCTCTCAATCTCAGAAAGGCAAATCTAATCTAAAATCCAACTTGACTTCAAAATCACCAGATTCGCCTGGACTTAATAGATCTCAGTCACCATGTAATGATGAAGCTCAAGTTGCTGAGCCAAAGTCAGATGAAGTGCTGTGTGGGGATTGTGATAAATCGGTTTATGATGATGACAAAGCTTTGAAATGCGACTTATGTGAATATTGGTACCACATCTCATGTGAAAAGATAGAGCAGGAAACCTATGACACAATATTGAAACTCGACCCAGACTTTCTCAATGGTTTTCACTGGTACTGCAAGCGCTGCAATAGATGTGTAGTTAAAATTACTTCATCAGTAGCCAAACTCGAAGCCAGACAGACGAAAACTGAACAGAAAGTGTCAATGCTGGAAGGACAAGTAGCTGGAAATAGCAAGCATATAGTTCAACTTGAAGATAGAGTGTGCCAGATAGACAATACGTTTGAGGCAGTGATAGATGACAAACTATCCGAGGCTCAACGGGAACTGATCGATAGAGACCGAAGAAAGTCAAATGTGATAATTTTTGGTATCCCTGAATGTGACAGCAAGGAAACAGGTGACCGAATAGCACACGACAAAGACAAGGTTGCAGCGATGTGTGTGGAGATTGGCTGCAAAGATATAGGAATACAGAGCTGCCACAGATTAGGGAACAGAGAGGCAAATTCAAAAAACGGACCACGTCCCTTGAAAGTTGTACTCCCGGACAAAGCCCAACAGAATCATCTACTGAGAGAGTCAAAAATATTGCAAGAAAACATGAGAGGAGAATTAAGGAATTACCAAGTAAAACCCGACAGAACCCCAAAGGAGAGGGCAGAGAGAAGAAACCTGTACGAGGAATTGAAGAGGAGAACAGAAAGCGGCGAAATAGACCTAGAAATAAGAAGGGGAAGGATACAAAAGAAGCGGCCGCCCCCACAGAGAAACGAGGACTTGGAAGGGCTTGTGCCTCCCCAGGCTTAGATAGAAAAGCTCAAAAGGAAGTTAGTTGTAAATATGTTCATACTAATAGCAGAGTTTTTATTAAATGTTTTTATACTAATGCCAGAAGTTTAGTTAACAAATTGGAAGAATTCAAAGCCCTTATTCTTTTGGAGGATCCGGATATCATTGGGGTGACAGAAACTTGGTGTAACGACAGTCTCCTTGATGGATGTCTTGAAACGGAAGGCTACAGCATGTTCAGGTACGATAGGAAGAGAAGAAGAGGAGGTGGTGTGTTACTGTTTGTTAAGAATAAATTAAAGCCCATGCCAGCATTTGACATTACTGATGGCCTAGACACTGAGGCAGTATTCTGTAAAATCAAAAATGCCCAGGGTAATCTAGTTATCATTGGAATATGTTATAGAGCCCCTGATGATGAAAATAGAGATATACTGAAAGTGTTACATAACATTGACAGATTGAACCCTCTTGAGACCCTACTTATTGGAGATTATAACTTCCCGCAAACAGATTTCAGTAACTACCATGCACCGGGTGGCTTTCCAACAGAATTTCTTGAAAAAGTCATGGATTTGGATCTCACCCAACATGTCACCTTCCCTACAATGGTAAACTCTAGCTCAGTGAATGACCTTATCTTCACCCAAGATGAGCACAGCATAGTAAACATAAAGCCATCAATGCCCTTAGGATCTAGTGATCATCTTAGTTTAATCTGGGAAATGGAAATAGAGGCGGCACCCCAAGCGCAAACAGCACACAGAGATCATCTCAACTACTGGAAAGGGGATTACACAAGCTTCAATGATGCTGTGAAGGAAATAGACTGGGACCATGAGCTCAGCAGTGATAACATTAACGATAACTGGACTTTCTTTATACAAACTGTAGAATCACTGACTCAAAAATTTGTCCCACTCCGCAGACCTCCAAGAAAAAGTCGCCCTCAGTGGATAACAAAAAAGACTTTTAAGGTGATAAAAAAGAAACATGCACGGTTTGAAAAGTACAAAAAACTAGGTCGACCTAGAGACCTTGTCGACTACAGAAAAGCCAGAAATGAAGCCACATCAGTGTGTAGAGCTGCTAAAACAGATTATGAGAGGAATTTAGTGATGACCTTTAAAGAAAATCCCAAGAACTTCTATAGTTACGTACGCAATCAACAGGGAACCAAAGTTGGTATTCCGGAACTTACAAAGTCAGATGGGTCTTCCACTAAATCAGACAAAGAAGCAGCTGACACTCTCAACTCCTTTTTCCAATCGGTGTATGTTCAAGAACCCAACGATGAAGTCCCAACCATACAGGCCAGACTTGAAGAGGAAGTTTTCATGAAAGACCTTCACTTCTCGGAAGACGAAGTGGTGAAATGTATGAGTAAATTGAAGCCCGACAAGAGTCCAGGTCCTGACAGGATCCACCCAAAACTACTGAGTGAATGCTTATCTCTTGCCAGGCCCTTATCTATGATCTTCAAACAATCTCTAGATATAGGAGAGTTACCAAAAGAATGGAAACAAGCCCACATATGCCCAATTTTCAAGAAAGGAAATCGCTCACAGCCTGGCAACTACAGACCAGTGGCACTGACAAGTATTGTTTGTAAGCTGTTGGAAACTATTATCAGAGATCACATCACCAAATACCTGAATAGAAACAAATTACTATCAAGACACCAACATGGTTTTCAAAAGGGAAGGAGCTGCCTCACAAACCTGCTGGAAACTCTGGAATCGTGGACAGAAGCTCTGGACAATGGAGATCAAGTAGATTGCATCTTCCTTGACTTCCAAAAAGCTTTCGATACTGTCCCCTTCAATCGCCTCCTCTCTAAGCTGCACAGCTATGGCCTAAACATTAACATTTGCAACTGGATACAGGCCTTTCTAACGGGCAGGAAGATGAGAGTATGTGTGAGGGGATGTTACTCGGAGTGGTCTCCAGTCACTAGCGGGGTGCCACAAGGATCAGTGTTGGGGCCACTTCTTTTTCTCTTGTACGTAAACGACATCCCTGACAACCTGAGTAGTAGTGTAAAGATCTTTGCAGACGATACTAAAATCTGGGAGGTGGTTAGAGACAGGCAAGATTGTGACAATTTGCAAAACAGCTTGGACACTATAAATAAATGGTCAGAGAAATGGCTGCTGAAACTTCACACTGGCAAATGCAAATGTATGCAGATTGTAAGCAACAAAGTAAAAAAGATCCCGTACACATACTCATTACAAGATGGTGGTGATCGTAGAGATTTGGAAATCATCGAAGAAGAAAAGGATCTAGGTGTCCAAATTTCAGACAGTCTCAAGCCTTCACAACACTGTACTGAAACTGTGAAAAAAGTAAATTCCATATTGAGGGCTATGAGAAGGTCTTTTAACTTCCTCGACAAGACAAGTTTCAAGATTATGTACAAAACCTTTGTGAGGCCACACCTTGAATATTGTGCCCAAGCTTGGAATCCGTACTTGAGAAGGGACATCGAACAGATTGAAGGGGTGCAACGCAGAGCTACGAAGCTTATCAAGGAGATACGAAACCTGCCATACTTAGAGCGCCTCAGCATTCTAGACATACAACCGCTTGAACAGCGCAGACTCCGGGGCGACATCATTGAAACCTTCAAATTATTAAAAGGTTTTGAAGATGTCGACTGGCAGCAGTTCTTTATCAAGTCCACAAGCCTACACCTTAGAGGTCACAACCTAAAACTGGCAAAAAGAAGGTGTGCTCGCCTCCCAAGGCAATACTTTTTAGCCAAAGAGTGATAAGCACTTGGAATTCCCTCCCAGAATACATCGTCCAAGCCGATAGTATCAACTCATTTAAAAACAGGCTTGACAGATATTGGAAACATCGAGATGGGTCACTTACTAGCATTAGCTATCCAGACCCATTAATCCATAGGTATCCATAGGTAAGAAGCACCAAAGACACCATGCTTTGTCAGGTTAATGGCGTCAATAACAAAATGTGGTGTGTTAAGTGTCGCAAAACCCAGAGTGAAATCAAATTCAACAAGCGTTCAGAAAGTCTATGTGCCTAATTGAATTCTGATAAATGTATTGAAGGCTGGGAATTATCTCTTATGCTTTGATGGGAAGAAATTCTGAGCTATTCTTGCTTTGTTATCATCATCACACTGTCGATATTTGGTAGACAAACGTTTTTGTCGTCTCTCTCCCAACCCGTGACGTTAGTGAAACAAAACGAATCGTGCTGTCCTTTTTGGATTCAACTCATCTTGTTAAAGAAAAAAATCACTAACATAAAGCAGACTTTTCTTTTTTTTAATTTGAAATGTGTGTACATATCAGGGAGAGGGTAGTAATCGACACATTGTGATCACTAACATACAAGAAGCATAAAAGACGCCATGGCTTTGTCAGGTTAATGGCGTCAATAACAAAATGTGGTGTGTTAAGTGTCGCAAAGCCCAGAGTAAAATCAAAGTCAACAAGCGTTCAGAAAGTCTATGTGCCTAATTGAATTCTGATAAATGTATTGAAGGCTGGGAATTATCTCTTGTGCTTTGATGGGAAGAAATTCTGAGCTATTCTTGCTTTGTTATCATCATCACACTGTCGATATTTGGTAGACAAACGTTTTTGTCGTCTCTCTCCCAACCCGTGACGTTAGTGAAACAAAACGAATCGTGCTGTCCTTTTTGGATTCAACTCATCTTGTTAAAGAAAAAAATCACTAACATGAAGCACTTTTCTTTTTTTTTAATTTGAAATATGTGTACATATCAGGGAGAGGGTAGTAATCGACACATTGTGATCACTAACATACAGGAAGCATTTAAGACACCATGGCTTTGTCAGGTTAATGGCATCTATAACAAAATTTGGTTTCTCAACGCTTTTCTTCATTTTTCTTTGTTATAGTGACATTTTTTCTCCATGTTGTTGATCTCTCCAAGTGTTCATCACCAGCCATGCTGCAGCTCCACATATTTCATGCAAAAATTGAAATTCTTTTGGAATGTTTTTCTTAACACACAATTTCAATAGTTGATTTCAGTTGCTTTTTGTGTGTGTTTCTTTGAGTGTAAAATGATAAGTAGATCTACAGCGTAAAATACAAGAATCAAACAACTTTTTTTTTCCTTCAACGCGTTGATGTTAAATGTAACTTTCATACATGCAGACATGGCGAAGAAGGAAATACAGTGAAAAATTTGTTGAATGTGAAATTTCATTTCATTTTATTGATCTAATGAACTTAAAAGTTAATTAGGCCTGTTGTTTTTTTGTTTTTGTTTCTTTTTCAAATTGTGACTTAAATAAATGTAATATAATTTTACAGTGGCCTGCTAGAACCTGGGGAAGGTCAAGAGGAAACATGCTAAGACAGCATAGTAGAAAATGCCAACCATGACTTTGCGGCCCAAATCAGCAGCCAGGAAGGTAAGATTCAGAGTGAAAGATTTTGTACAGAAGAAGCTTAACTATCATATTTCTTTGCAGATTTCCTTATTTCCAGATTTAAAGTTTGATTTTTCTTTCTTGAGGTGGGAATTTACTATCAGAAAATCAAAATTGGAATGTGAGGGAAAAATATCCTCAACACCACATCATAAGATAGGCAAAATATGAGCTAATTTCCGACTCTCCAATATATAATATCCAAGAGCCATGTGTGTCGCGGTTGGCGGTGACGCTTAATGTCTGAAGTAGAGGAAATTATAATGGCTTTAGTTTCCCTCCCTTATTATGAACAAAATGAACACAGTAAGCCAAAAAAGTGTTCAGAAATCATGTCAAAACTACAGGTATAAATTGTTTTTGTGAACTGTGATTGTTAAGGCTGGACTGTCACATTTAACTCTTAATTTTTTTTGCCATTGATCATAGATTGAGGAGCCTTTGTCAGTTTGAAAAATACCATGAATACTTTTTATGTTTCAGAAGAGGTCAGCAGGAATGTGGAGGAAGCTCAGAAGACAGATGCTGAAAATGGCAGAAATGAAGGTAAGATTTAAATGGCAGGTTTTATCCTGAGAAAGTCCTGAATATTTTCTTGCCTAATCTGTATACCAATGTAATAATTGTAAATTAATAAGCAATGCTGCTAAAGCATTTGTTTCCATTTGAAATTGCAACTTAACTCATCCCAACTTGATGGAATCAAATGTGTGTTTTCAGGTGATTGAAAGTGAAAATAAAGGACCTGGTGAAGGCAAAGTTGGCCCTCTTTGGCCTGAAACACTTCTAAGAATGACGGAGAGAGAGTTATATCTCACATGTAGTGTGTAAAACAATTTCTTAAACTTTGTCCATGTCTCGGTAAAGTGAAATGCACTGATAATTACATGACAAAATAATTTTTTAAACAAATAGCGAAGAAATTAGAAATAATTAAATTCTTCTGCTTGGATCCCAGACATGCACAGTTGGAGCTTGCCTTGGATTAGAGTAAGTCAATATGGGGTTATTATGCAATTCGCTAGTGTTTAATCTTTCCCTTTATTTTTGTGGTTGGACCACATCAATTTCAAGCCTCAGAGACTGGGAAAACCAAGAGCAGAACATCAGGCTGCCTACATACAGAGGCTAAGGAAGAATCGGAAAAATGGGCCGACCGCAGAGAGAAGCAGCTTCAGATCTATGGATAGATCGATCGATAGATCTATAGATAGATAGATAGAAAAAGAATTGTTGAGTATTATCTGGAACATTCCGTCGATTGGCCAGGAAAGGGGCAGTACAGCAAGAGATTGAAGGAGCAGAAAAAAAATTCTCAGTCAATCACCTTCAACTTTGTACAATGATTTTTTTTTTGTTGAGAATCCTCAAATTGAAATAGCAAAACAAACCTTTTTCAGGTGTCCCCCTGCTCATGCATTACCAATGAAATACTCTAAATTTGTTCAGTGCATGTGTGGTATTTGTGAGAATGCAACAATGATGCTTTGTGCCTTATCATCTGTTGGTAGTCAATTTAAGTCTGTCAATGAAGCACTGAATGTCTCACTTTGTCCTATGTCTTTAGGACAGTTGTTGAAGCATACATGCGTTTTCGTCAATGATCATATTGTGGCACAGGTTCTGTTAAGCTGAAAATCATAACAGATTGTGACATCACGGCTTCAGTGAATTACCAGCACTGGGAGTATAATACAAACAGAGTTGGTAGAAAAATCATGAACAGTTGAGTTAGTCTACCGTTTTTCTCAAACTTTTGAGCTTACATGTTTGTACACCCAGGTGGCAGTGGCACCAGTTCAATTTATTAAGAAAGAATCTGCCATGTGATACTGCACTTCTTGTGCTTGATTTTTCAGAAAATCATTCTTGTAAATATCGGTTTGAAGTTCAATCTGCTCACTGGATGTTAAACCAGGTTACTGTCCACCCTGCTGTCCTATACACCAAATATTCTACTTGTGGAGAGCTCCACACTACTTATCATGTGCACTAATATAAGATGATCTCATACATGATTTAATTTTTGTTCATTTTGTTCATGAGTATGTGTTGCAGCAATGTACACAAACCCGGTTTGTCATCTTCTCTGACAGCTGTGAGACACAATACAAGTCCAAACTGCCATCCCACCACCTGAGTCAACTCTCAACTAAATATTGAGAGATGTTGGTTTTTTTGGGGGGAGAAAGGCATGGGGATAAATGAATGTGACGCTTGTGGTGGAATGGTTAAAGCTTTTCTAACCCAGGCAGCGGTTTCAAACAGGATGATATTGAGAGCATTAAAAGAAATGTTTGAATTTTTAAATTCCTCCTTGTCCCTTTCAGGATCGGCTTGCTCTCACCATGAGAGGCATTTTCATCGTATAAAAACCATCCCATATTGATAAAACTGCTAAGTCATCCAGTTTGAAAACAATGCCAGGCACTACAAAGATTCACGCTTTGAAGATTCTGAGTAAGGAGAAAATAACAATGTTCAAATAACTTGAAAGATTTTGTACTGATCAAATGGCCAAATACCAAGAAATATGTTGATGATTGTGTGAGTACTGTGAGACAGGCTGAACCTGTGACAATGACAGTTCGCAAAATAGTACCAGTGGTGCACTTGATACTACATTTATTGAATATGAAGAAGAGGATGATGTTGTTAATGATGAAGCTGTTGTGATTATCAGCGCCGGAGAACCTTTTGAGGTTGATTGTGGGAGAGAGTGTGAAACTGTAAATGAATCATTTGCTTATATTTATTTAAGGTATGGTTTAACATCAAGTATTGGTGTATTGTCTGTGCTGATTATTTCGGAATTTAAGGATTTAACTTTTAAGGAATTTTCACGATTAAATTATGCTACAATTGATATGTAACTTGTATTTTACTTTTTCATTTTGTTGTCTATAAAAAGAGAAATAATAGTGTGTTTATTTATAATTATTTAATCAGAAATGAAGTGGGGAATTTCCATGCATTAGAACCTCAAAATATGGGCACCCACTATTATATGTAATTATGTACACAAAATATGTAGTCACAATTGATCAAGGACGTCAAAATGATCGTATTTAATTGTAATAATTGTTGTTTGTTCAACAAGTTTTGTTCTTTGAGAACTATTCATTTCAGCAGACTCTGGGTGAAAGGTATTTATGGTTCTGATTAATGCACACATAGGGCCTACATTTTAAAAATCGGGGGGGGGAGGGGGGCTTCTTTTACGCAGTGAGATTGCTTGACAACGTGGCAATGTTTGCATGTGACAATCACTGCTCGACAATATTATTATTGCTCCTTTGGGGTGTATCTAGGTACTGGCAGAAATAGTGAAACATTTTTTACACATTGAGGAATGAATAGGCATGATAGGTAAATTGAGGGGTACAACTCCTACACAAGATTCAGCATGACAAAATAAGAACTTCTGCAAACATCACAAACACTGTTCTACTGATCTGCTTCTGGTGGGTTTGTTGATCTGTGCAGAAATTGTGAGACGGTGGCAGTTTTGCTGAATGGACACGCACAATTGGTTGATAAAGGGACGTAACTCCTACACAAAGAGTTTCAGTAGAAAAAAAATGCTACATTCTAAGCATGAAATTCAATTTCCTGCAATTTTGCTTCTTTGAAAAGTATTGATTTTTTTACGGTTTTCGAGATAACTGTGGTTTTATAGATGGTCGGCAGTTTGCAAAACCAAGGGGTGCAACTCGCTAAGAAATTCTTAAAATATTGAAAGAACGGTTATTATCGATTTTGCTTAGTGTCCTCTTCAACTTTCCTTCCTTAAATAGTAATATTTCACAATGATTGTAGACTAAAAAACCTAAAAATACCGCTAAATAGTAGTTAATATTAGCTTATTATGGCAAGGGCAATAACTCCGGATGAGTATTCAATATATCATCAAAAACAACATTTTTCACCTTTTCTAGATGTGACCTACAACTTTGATTCTTTGGGAAGTATTCAATTCCCCGTAATTCTAGAGTTATGATGAATTACAATAATCTTATTTTAGTAGGTAGATTTGACCCACTCTTATTTGGCAATGACTCAAATACGCCATTACCTGATATGGCCATGTACAAGAGCAGAAACTTACCAGGGACCACCATCCTGAGACCGCGAACTGCTGGTACTTGATGTCCTGTCAACGACAACAACAATAAAAAAAGCTTCGAAAACAAAATCATACAAAATCATACAAAAATACTATGCAAAAAAAAGGTAGGCTAAGGCCGAAAATATACTGGCTCCGTCCAACTGCAGCCGAATAAATGAAGGCAGCTGAAGGGCGAAAAAAGTTATCATAGTGCGCCCGTCAAATTGTCCCCTTCATAATTATGTGTCAGCGAGCGGCAATGCATCAGCGGCCCTCATTCTACACATTGGTGCTTTCTAGGAGGCAGAGGTTAGCACTGTTAATTTATTTGCGGAAAAGAAGGCGCAATAGACAGCGTTTGTCAATTCATCCCATAAACAAATTACGGAACGTGTGTGGCGAATTTCACCCTTAATGCCCCCGTTGCGGCAAGATACCCAGAAATTTAAAGAGTATTTTCGAATGGAGCCATCAACATTTGACAATTTTCTCCCTAGGAATTGCTCGGCAGATTTTTGAAACAAACAGCTTAGGCTACATTCTAGGCACCGACACACCTCAATGACACAATGACCTGCATTGACGACCTCAACTTTAACAATTAAAAAAGCAAAAATATTTATATTTTTGAAAAAAGCGGAAAATCGCAAATTCTTCGTACCCGTGTGGTTTGCGAGTGCGCTGAATTCAAATTTGGCATCAAAAACACGATTAAAGTTTACATTTTGAGACTTTAGATTTTGTAATTTCATGTCCCGCCTGAAACTTTTGCCATATCCGGTTACCGGACCATCCGTCTTGACGGACAGAATGCTGCATGCTGCACTTCAATCCGACTATCTCCGAACAGGCGGCTGCAAATTGGAGCGAGTATGATCACTCTGCCCGTCATCTCTCTATTTTTTTAGTAATTGAGGCATACCCGATCTTCATCCTTCAGTTTGCTGCCTTCAAACGGGTCTTCGTATATCTTCGGCCTAAACCGTCACTAGCCTAAAGAAAGAAAAAAAACCTTGCTGGACAAAGTAAAACACACAATATTATGATATTTTCTATCGTTTTTGTTTTGTTTTTGAAATGTGCAGTACTTAATTTCAGTGACTGGGAATTACATTGTTAGCTACACAGTTTCCAACCAGCACAGTAGTAGACTAACTTAGACACACAATAATAATAATGGAAATCAGAAATCTCTTTTCCATTGACATAATAAGCTACAAAATAGAATTAGATTACATTAGATTTAATGGCGTAAATATCAAATTTTTTTTTTGGTCTGCAAGTTTGAACTTCCAGGGGGTCAAAACGAAGAAAAAGGCGACAGGGGGGCGAAAATGATGGAAGGGGGGAGGATTGGGGAGGGGCAAAAATGGAGGAATATTTGGGGACAACTGCAGGGCAACCACTGACTTGTTCAACAGAGCGCGTAGGTGAGCTTTGTGAATAGAAAAGACCCAGGGTTGTTTTTTTTTTAGTTCACTTGATGAACAATGCTTTCCATTTTATAATGACGCAATATAAAACATCCACACAAAAAAACGGTTCGATTGTTGTATCTACTCAATTTTCCTTTTTTTTTTCCTTGTTTTTTCCTTGAAAAAGACTGTTGCCGAAATATCGGCCGTTTTCTGTCTGCTCGTTTAGTTTGCCTTTCATTGTAACGTCTGGGTATTATTTCTTACGCGAGGCTTTGCTACATACAACTTTTTTCTTTTTGCCAAATTTAGCCTTTTCTCTTTCATAATGAATAATCAACACACTTACTGTCAGAGTGATAAGGCATTGAAAAACTCAACATCATAAATTGTGTGTTGCTTGTCTTCTTGTGAAAATATATGCTTTGGGTTCTCAGTAGGGAATGAGGAGAGGGCCCGGGGGGGGGGGGGAGGGGAGGCCGATGAAAGAAAATTTTGATTCGGGGGTGGGGGGGGGGTGATTGCCTGAAAAGTATTGAAAACCATTGACCTATGTCCTCCCAACACTTCGCTGGGCACATGTACCCCCACCTGTCTCGTTCTCTCTACTCACCATAGACTTGATGGACGTGGGATGAAACGATAACTCGATGTTGGTGGGGTGGCTGGGACGAACTGCTCTTGAGTAGTTCGAGAAAAGGTCAAACCTCAGCCGGGTTTCGTCAGCTATAGTGAACCCAGAGACGACCGACAGAAGGAGGCACACTTTGATGGAAAGAAATGAGAAAATCAGAAAACACCAAAGTTGTGACGGTTTGAAATAAAACGGAAAAAAAACACAATACACGATTTTCACTCTCTCTGCCTTTCTTTCACTCTTGTTCTTGGTTCTACTGTTATTGTTGCTATTTTCTTCGTTTTTCATGTTGTTTTCCAACTTATTATTATGATTTTTTCTTCCTGTAGTTCTTCTTGTGTCTGGTTTTTCTTATTATTATTGTTGTGTTTATCCTTCATCTCATTCTTGCCTTTTCTTTCTCTTCTTCAACTGCTGTTTGTTATGTTCTTCTTTTCTTCTTGTTCCTGTTCGTCCTCGTCTTCCTACTATGTTTTGTTGTTGTAGTTGTTTGCCGACGCTGTTACTGCTTTTGTTGTTAGCTATTTAAAACCACCAACCTGCCACGAACTAAACTTTCCCTCTAATTAACTGAGAACGGCCAATAGTGTAAGTGACGTCATCATCTTATTTTTGAAATCTTTAATCACTTATGTTCGGTTTTCCTTGTTGCTATTGATGTCATGGCTGTTGGTGCTGTTGGAGCCGCGGTATTTTTGCCACTTTTCTCTCGATTTCACACACGAATACAGAGTTTTATGTTATTGTTTCATAAGTCAGAAGACTCCCTTCATTCTTTGACGCGCAGGTCCTCACATCTTTGCTAAGCTGCTGTCCCTGGAGGCATCAAGCGCCACGCAACCGAGGGACATACTGAAAGTAGAAGTGTACTGGACATTTCAATCAAGACCTCGGATCTTTGTCTTTGTCCAAATTCAAATGCTCTTTTCCATAACCAACTTTGTTCGTGAAATGTACATGATCAGTGTTGTTTCAGTCGTTTCAGTATCACTCAGTTTTCAGTGAATATAACGTGTATGTTGCAAATGGTCCCCCACTAAAAGGGTTTTCAATATCTCAGACAATGTTTATTTCCCCCATCATATTTGCTCAAGGCTTGTAATTCTTCATACTATTGGCTTTTATCATTGATCATTGCTGCGGGAGACAGTCTTAGTTTCCGTTTTACAACAGATTTCATTTACTGCGCTCCTCATTTGTGTATGTACGCTTAGGGGTGTAACAAACCAAGGGCAAGTGTAGGCGCCTATTGAATTAATGTGAAGCAACATTTATCGGGTGTCTACTGAGTTAGTGTGAGGCAGAATGTATGGGTGTCTACTGAGTTAGTGTGAGGCAGAATGTATGGGTGTCTACTGAGTTAGTGTGAAGCAAAATGTATGGGTGTCTACTGAGTTGGTGTGAGGCAGAATGTATGGGTGTCTACTGAGTTGGTGTGAAGCAAAATGTATGGGTGTCTACTGAGTTGGTGTGAAGCAAAATGTATGGGTGTCTACTGAGTTGGTGTGAAGCAAAATGTATGGATGTCTACTGAGTTAGTGCGAGGCAGAATGTATGGGTGTCTACTGAGTTGGTGTGAAGCAAAATGTATGGATGTCTACTGAGTTGGTGTGAAGCAAAATGTATGGATGTCTACTGAGTTAGTGTGAGGCAGAATGTATGGGTGTCTACTGAGTTGGTGTGAAGCAAAATGTATGGGTGTCTACTGAGTTGGTGTGAAGCAAAATGTATGGGTGTCTACTGAGTTGGTGTGAAGCAAAATGTATGGGTGTCTACTGAGTTGCTGTGAAGCAAAATGTATGGGTGTCTACTGAGTTGGTGTGAAGCAAAATGTATGGGTGTCTATTTAGTTGGTGTGAAGCAAAGTGTATGGGTGTCTATTGAGTTGGTGTGAAGTAAAGTGTATGGGTGTCTACTGAGTTGGTGTGAAGCAAAGTGTATGGGTGTCTACTGAGTTGGTGTGAAGCAAAGTGTATGGGGTGTCTACTGAGTTGGTGTGAAGCAAAATGTATGGATGTCTACTGAGTTAGTGTGAGGCAGAATGTATGGGTGTCTACTGAGTTGGTATGAAGCAAAATGTATGGATGTCTACTGAGTTGGTGTGAAGCAAAATGTATGGGTGTCTACTGAGTTGGTGTGAAGCAAAATGTATGGGTGTCTACTGAGTTGCTGTGAAGCAAAATGTATGGGTGTCTACTGAGTTGGTGTGAAGCAAAATGTATGGGTGTCTATTGAGTTGGTGTGAAGCAAAGTGTATGGGTGTCTACTGAGTTGGTGTGAAGCAAAGTGTATGGGTGTCTACTGAGTTGGTGTGAAGCAAAATGTATGGGGTGTCTACTGAGTTAGTGTGAGGCAGAATGTATGGGTGTCTACTGAGTTGGTGTGAACCAAAATGTATGGATGTCTACTGAGTTGGTGTTGATCAAAATGTATGGATGTCTACTGAGTTGGTGGGATGCAAAATGTATGGATGTCTACTGAGTTGGTGTGATGCAAAATGTATGGATGTCTACTGAGTTGGTGTGATGCAAAATGTATGGATGTCTACTGAGTTGGTGTGATGCAAAATGTATGGGGTGTCTACTGAGTTGGTGTGATGTAAAATATATGGGGTGTCTACTGAGTTGGTGGGATGCAAAATGTATGGGGTGTCTACTGAGTTGGTGTGAGGCAAAATGTATGGATGTCTACTGAGTTGGTGTGATGCAAAATGTATGGGGTGTCTACTGAGTTGGTTTTTTGATGCCTACACCAGCCTTGGTCGGTTTCACCCCCTAATGGGTTAGTGGCTGATAGTTAGAAATGGTATTCTGCCATCGGCTGCAGTGTGTGTGTGTGTGTGCATGTGTGTGTGTGTTTATTTTTCAAGCTGTATTTGTATGAGTGAGGGTTTGGTTTTAAGGTGTGTGTGGGGGGTGGGGGGGGGGAGTGAGAGAGGAAAGCAAGGGGCCAAAGGAGTGAAGCAAATGTGACGGGAGGGAAGAAATTGTTAGCAACCTCTCTCCCTGCTATTACAGACATGTATTTATGATGATGATTTGATGATAACAGGATTTTGTTTTGTCACTTTTATATCGTTGATAACTCAGAGATGAAATGTTACCCGAGAGTGCTGAGCAAATTCCAACAACAAGAAATGCAGCGAAATGATCATTATCAAAGATAAATTAATGTCCCCGTTTTCACACGCTCACACGTTCAGCAATCTGAAACCTCTGGGTGAAATTTGAGAATGCAATGTGGACACTATTAGTCTGTATGAATAATGTTAGATCTTAGACTCATTCATTAATTTGTTTTTTTTTTTTAAATCATCAACTTTTTAAATCGTGGGAGTGCAGAGATGGTAAATTTTGCTTTCAAACCAACATAATAAAGAATATTGTAATTTAAATTATAATTTATATAGAATAATGACATGTTCTTGTTATTATACATTATGTAATCTTTTGTATTATACACAATGTCGTCTTTTTCTGTGTAAAATCTCGTTATGATTTCAATTTGACATAAACGGTCAACGATTATACATGAACTACAAAGCATCACAGGGCCCCAAAATCAGAAAGATCAAAAATCAATTGGATGAAAGAAGGGGCATAACTAGATCCGATTTAATCGACACGACGTGGTGCTCTCCCATGTATTACTTGGGGAGTGCCTAAAGGAATTAATTCCATGGTACATCTGGTTTTATGGAGAGCTAAATTCGCCCAAATACAGAGAGTAAACAAGGGATATGCTTTGGCGAACAACCACAGAAAAAACCACTGTCACATTTGTGTGATCGATAAATGAAGAAATCGATCTAAGCCGACTTGTTTGTTCATTGATATTTGTCGGTAATTGATTCAGTGCTTATTGCAGAAACGAATGAGTCTTTGGGTTTAATAGCTGCATAGCCTCGATCGGCTAAAGCACATAATCAAAATGGGTTTTATGTGTTGTAATAATTACATATAAGAAATTCTTATGCTTCAATGTTTAGATTCGAAGTTTTTTTTTTGTTTTTTCAAATTTACATTGACGTTAGGGTATCCTTTCTAGCAATTCATTTACTCTTTTGACAGGTAATTCAAAGATATACCACCTTTCATTTGGGCCCCAGGGTTATTCCAGCGTCAAATTGCAGCGTTATTCATTTATTACCATTATGTAAAAATGCGTGATTATTATCAGTATCTGCACAAAGGATCAAACTGAAAGCCATAAAAAAATGCAAGGTCACTTTTGGCAAAGGACCAAGTCAGAATGTGATCCGAAACACGAAGATAATTAGAGCAGTTCATCAAATGCTTTTTTGTACTTTATTAAATATATAAAACGGACTCTTGTGAGATTGTGAAAGAAAAGAGAATATAAAGTATATTCAATACCTTAATTTGATCTGTTGCTGGATTAAAAGCTGTGAAAATGATATCTAAATAGTACCTACAGTTATTATTTTTATTCCTGTATTTGTATACTTCTTTGATCCCATATGGGACATTTGCCTTAGTTTCATTGCAGCCTAGTTGCAGCAGGGGCAGACATGTCGTCGCCACAGTGCAGCAATGGTCGGCGTTTTTGTTTTTTTTTTGCTTTTGAGGAGGGGGGGGGGGATAGAGATTAGTTGTTGCTTTTTTTTCATTTTGCCCGGGCAATGGCCTTGTTTGGCCTGCTCTTCTCGACTTATCTTTAACGTGCACACGGGTCATCCGAGTTCGCCCCCATCTCAGAAAACCAGGTACTCGATCCGACCTCCCATAGGATCAGGGACAGGAAAATATTAGTAAAATCCTCAAATTCCAACATGTCTGCACCGACCGCGGATCGAACCCGGTATCTTCTGCATGATAGGCGAACACTTTGCCTCTCGACCAACGATTGATTTACCACAATATGTCGTGAAGTATTAAAACCATGAGTTAATGAAAACTGAGGTTTTAAGATCAAACATTCTATTAACTGAATAAACCAATATAAAGTTCGACCTTTTGCACGGGGTCAATACGGGCTTACAACACAAAGTACCCACAGTGTTCTAACAAAGTCTAAGTATACAAACAAATATAACACAGTTGGTACTTCATACCTGCGTTTGGTTCATATTAGTTATTAGGCTGGCATTAAGTTCACTGGCCGACGGGTTGAAGGGGTGTCAACTATACATTTGATTCACTCAGTCGAAACACATTAACAATGTGAAGAAATTGATTAGATTACAACATTACATTGAAGCGTAATGACATTAAGACTCGTATCAAGGAAAGGAATAATACCAAGGAAAATCTGTAACTTTATTGCAGTGTTTTGGCCAAGACGGGCATTGGATTGTCAAATATATAGATCTAGTAACAGATTAGAGAGGGGAATAGCAAACAATCGATTAGTGTAGGTCTAAGTAAGGTATGTTATGACCACCACCTGTCATAGATATTCTTGTGCTTGTTATATCCCTGCTTCATCCAGTCCGTAAGATGTAATGCTACGTAAAGACTGGTAATAAAGATGACGATGACAACGATAAAAATGATTATTATAATATATTAAACTGTTTCGATATACGAATCATTTTTAATGTAATATGTACCAAATATTATTGTCTTAAAAGTCATTTAATCTCTGAATTAAACCCTAAATAAATTCTTAAAAATAATTTTTATTCTTATGAGTATGTGCTAATAAATGTATAGATGATTTTTTTTTTTTTTTGTCGGAACCAAGACTTCAAATTGAAAGAAGTGGAAGGTTCCCAGATTGAATGTTCCCACGCTTTCGGGCTCAACTCGCCTTTGTATCGAGCAAATAAAAAAAAAAATCTAAATTTTCAATTATGTCAACGTGAATTAAAAGAAGTAAAAGGTCTGCAAGTGTTTCTCTGTATTTTCTAAACCTCCTTCCAGTGTAAAATGCAGCGCGTAACCCTTTTGAAATAAACCGGTGTTTCAATACGCTGAAAATGGCGCCACTTAAAAGCTGATAGAGTTCTTATCAAGCTCAAATCCATGGGACTGGCTCTTTTATGGCTATCTACGCCAGTCAGAAGTTCCTGTTGTTGACCTACATAGACTGGTATAATCTCTTACCTTCCTTGCGTTTACGCCTGAAGAAACAGATCGGTAGAATTATTTACAGGCGTAGCACTGACATTCATATTACTTAAGTTCTTCCTTCATGGCTCGCTAACCATGCCTAGGTTTTAGAAACAACGACTACACAAGTTTATTTACGCCGAGCAAGATATCAGTGTGCCATGGGCGTCAGGCTTACACTTTCTTTAATTCCCTGTATTGGCAGCCAAAATGAAATGATTTGGAAATAACAATAAATAAAAAGGTTGGGAAGTTGAAAATCTTATTGACAAATCGAAAAAAAAAAACGTACACATGGTTTGATATTTGAGAACCGGAGAATTTCACAAAACCAGGATTTTTCTGGAAGACAACTCATTGTTTTGCTTCTTATTTTCTCTCCAACTAAAGCCCTCATTTGGCATTAGAAAGACTACATGGTGAAACCAGGCCATGTAATATTTCACCATATGAATGTGTAACCATGTCATTTAATGAAATGTCAGGTCACAGAATGTCAATAACAACTACAAACAAACACAGCGGATTACAACAATCAATGAATGGTGCATTGGCCAAAAGTTAAAACCACAGCTTTTATTTCAGACATTAATGTCAATTCTAACTCAACAGAGACGTGTTGCATGACAATACGCAAAGAGTCCATGAAACTTAAATGCGGTCATTGTGCTCTAATCGTGTATGTGTGTAACAGAAGAAATCAAAATTAATTGAGGCCATTATGTTATTTCTAAATAGTTTGCAACAGAAGCTATCAACATCAAATTTGGTCATTGTGTGGTATCTAAATACATTTATTTGCAACGGAAGCAATCAGAATCAAATGAGATCCTTGTGTCGTTTCTAGATATGTATGTGCAACAGAAGCAATCAACATCAAATGCAGTCACCTTGATAATGCTCTTAAACTGGTACAAATTGACTAAACTCTCTCTTCTCTCTTGCTGTTGTCAAGCAAGTGCGTGTGCTACAATCACTCGCAATTTTTCCAATCTATTTGTTGGTTAAATACCCTCGAAAGCCACCAATTTCTTAAATAAATCATTCAAAACATCGGTTTCGTCAAATATTGTTCCCTGTAAATCAGTGGTTCTCAACATGGATGACATGACCCCCTAAGGGGCTATTTTGATTTCCGGGGAGGGTGGGGATGGAGGCAAAAACGAAGAAAAGGACGACAAGGGGGGGGGGGAGGGGGGCGGGGAAACGATGAAAGGGGGCGATAACTGTCATGAATGAAGGATGATTTGGGACCAAATTCAGGGGGCAACCACTGACTTGCTCACAAGCACGCGTTGATGGGTTTTATGAACAGAAAAGGCCATTCTTTTTTATGCATTTAATAAAGAATGTTTTTTGTTTCATAATGGGTAATCAACACTCCTGTTGCCATTAATAAGGCTCTAAAAAACTTAAAGTCTTAATTCGTGTGTAACCTGTCTTATTATGATATGTATCGGTTGGGTTACAGGATGAATTGGAGGGGGAAAGGGTTTTAGAAAAGGAGGGTGGGGGGTGATGAAAGAAAATTTCTAGCCAAAGGGTGCCATCGCCTAAAAAATCATTTGAGAACCAGTGGCGTAAATGACCCTCTAAAATCAACAAGGCACCCCTGTGAGAGCAATTAAACTAGCCCTCCATCACCACCTCGCAATACTTTTCCAAACCGCACAAGACCAGTGTTTATCTGATACAATTGGGATTTCTATGGCAACACTGAGAGTCAATTACAAAAATGAACTTTTAGCGTGATGACACTTCATGCTCTGGGATAGAAATTAATTTTCTATCACGAACCGTGTTTATGTCTTTGATTAAATATTGATTTGGTGACCAGTTGACGCGTTTCGATCAAAATGGCAATCACTATAATTCTATACTAAATCCTGTGTTCTTGTGGATCGGCCCAGTGATGTATCAAGAGGTTTCAACGCTCCAATGGGTATAGAAAATTGTTTCTGTTGGAATAAGCATTGGTTGTGCCCTTTCACAATTTGTTTTGTACCTTGTTTAGTTTAGTCTATTATCATTTTCAGGGTGCGCGCGGGGGGGGGGGGGGGTAATTTTATTGTTTGTTTCTTTATTGTTGTTGTTGTTGTTGTTGTTGTTCCTCTTCTTCCTCTTCTTCCTCTTCTTCTTCTTTTTCTTCTTCTTAACATTGGTCTGTAGAAAATACTTATTTTGTTGTTTAGTTTTGTTTAATCACTTTAAAAAAAAAGAGAAAGATCTGCTATGTAGTCCACATTTGTCATTTTTCCATGCCAAGTTGTTATTAGTTGTTGATGTCGGGATGTTATTTTGTTGATGAGAGGTTATTCTATTGATAGCAGACTGTTATTTGATTAATTACAGGTTATTTTCTTGATGACAGGTGGTGATAATTGGTGGTGACAGGCTATAAATTTGTTGACGGCAGGTTATTGATTTGCCCGTGATACTGCCAACGGAGTTGCAATTAGCGAAAATAATACTGTATTTAGATACCGTTTCTTCCACAAATAAGTAAGAATAGCTAAAGTATTTACATATAATAATATTATTTGTCGGGAAGAACACTTGCATGCAAAAATGCAAAGTACATTAGCAAATGCAATTATGCAGGATTAAGGAATGCAACAGACAGGAACGTCACTTACCACAGAGAACGAGCGGCGCTGCTCCTTGGACCAACATGGTGAAGCCAAGTAATCTTGCGCTCGCTAAGGATGGGTTGAAGTCAGGGGTTCAGAGCTGACAGAAATCGAATAGTTTATCCTTTGATTCGGCCTCTAGACACCGTTTCTGGGATGTTCTTTTTCACTTTCTTAGCCACTTTGATCTGTGTGTGAGAGAGAGAGACGGAGAAAAACATTGGTATGTCAAATTCAGAAATTATTACAACAGCTATTTCCGTTGCTTATGTTCTGTTCATACATTGTCTGAATCATCAACAAATTACAGAAGGTTTCGGCAGTACCGGTAATGTCTTCCCCTTGTCTATGCAATTGAAACATTAGGCCAGGCACACACTAGCCGATTTTGATCTGCCGGCTACGTTGACAGTAAAGTTACGATATTGAGTTTCACTGAGAGCTAAGTGGCTGGAGCTCGAGGTCTCATTGAAACTCAAAGCCGATAGGTCACCATCCAATTAGTCGGCAGATCAAAATCGGCCAGCGTGCACCGGGCCTTAGTATCATTGAGAACGAAAGCGTAAGCCTATTATTGCACTGTATCAATGTTGATCCAATTCTACCACATAGCAAGTCTCTATTGGTAGTTGGCGTATCTATGCCAAAGCTATGAGGGCAATAATGCTTTCTGATACGTGTTTTGGGGGGCTTGTTTACAGAGCGGCTTTAATGCTTGAATGCCCGTGAGCTCTCGTACGGTCGTGTGTGTTTGTTTATGTACGTGTGATAGGGATAGGTTTTGAATAGGTTTGCTGGCCTTTCAGTGACATTTACTTTTATTAGTAAAATTTTCATTGACTTCATTTAAGTCCAAAGAAAGTGACAGTGGAGAGAAACGCCTGTGAAGAAAAAAAAAACGGGGCTGTGTTCCACTTTCTTAATTCGCTATCCTAGATTCTTGCTTTGAAATCATTACTGCTGTTGTAAAATAATGTTTAAAATATAATATCAAATTATATTTTTAACAGTTCTGCAGAATTTGGTTTATCTATATAAAGATTTGTTCAAAGAAATCAGATAAGTTTAGAGTAAGAAATGAGAATGGAAAAGCCCATGGCACGCTTTCTGTATGCCAGTGCTATCATAAATTGCTGTGAAGCTACTTTGTCACAGTCATTGTTTTGTCCGATAATTAAATTTATAACCATTGACCTGCTGTAACAGCTGAGGTTGTTCTAGCACGTTATAGTAGGGGGGAGTTACTTGATCTAACTACAACCCTTTAGAAAACGAAACTATTACAGCTGTAAAGTAAATAAACACGAGATCCGACGATAGATTAAATAATACTAAAGTTTAATAACTGTATATTGAACAATAAATTACTAGGAAGACACCAGCGAAACTAAATATCTACGCCACACAAAAGGAAACTCACTTACTCACCCCCCCAACCACTCACACAGGTCTATATATATAAACATTCCTACAGAAAGTTCCCGAAATAAACGTTACCTTTGCCCTCGCACAAACTAACCAATCACGCATCAATACGTCATCAGGTTACATCACTCAAGGCCAAATCTGGCGTAAACATCCTTCTCCACAGTGTTATCGAATGTTCGGGAACATACTAATATTTACTGAACGAGTCAAAACACCTGACAACAAGCGGGCGAGGAAAAAACTACTCACTAGGAGAAGAAGGTCAGGTCACGGAGTACAGTACACTCTAGCGGTTGTCAAGAAGAAATGAACACATGCTCACCAGTGTAACAAGAAAACGGGGGAGGGCAAGGGATAGCTTGCAGATGCTACACAACTCCCCAATTTAAGTTGAATATTTTCAACTCCGAAACATTATTCAGCGTCTGCAATATCTTGAAATAACAATCTTACAGTACTCCCAATCTCACAAAGGTAGTTGCTAATTCTATTACAATTATTAACAATTTCAGTGTCTTCCCGAATGTCATCGCAAATACAATACAATGCAATATCCTTTGCATCACTAGTACAATGACTAATACAATACCATCATTGTGACAAACCAATAGTTAACAGTAGGCCTACTAGTCAAAATAACACAACGCCACCACTGTGGTGAAACAATGGTCAATGATATTATTACAAATCATATAAGGTGAAACGATGGTCAATGATATTATTACAAATCATATAAGGTGAAACGATGGCCCATCGTTTACACAATGCTTCGTGCACGAATCATAGCATATAACTTGTTGTACATAACATGGTTATCTCCAAAATGTATAACTCATACGTACAATGGCAAAAATACCAATACATACCGACCACTGGTTAGGGTCTTTCTTCATCATATTAGGTCAAAACAAGTTACAACATTGCAACATAACACAAACACTGCTTGCTCGCAGTCCCCATTTGGGTTACATTTTCCAAAAATTACACCAAGTTCCATTGGTAACAAATATGACATAGCATAAAATCAAAATGTGACTAACACATCATGACTCTCTATCAGCCATCAATTCAATATTCAGTTACAGATGAACTATGTCCCCAATTACAGTACAATACTGCCGTCCTAGAAATTCATCTAGTAGGCAAAAGTATGGGTTACAATGCATTTCACTGATAGTGTACTACTTTAAAATACCCTGCTCAGGAAATCGGCACAGACATTTTCTCTGCCTTTTAAGTAGTGAATCCTGAATCGATAAGACTGTAAAAATAAACTCCATCGTAATAACTTTGGACTGTCAAACTTGGCAGAGTTCAAAAACTCTAATGACCGATGGTCAGTTTGGGGCACAAACTCCTTTCCATACAAATACAAAGTAAACTTTTTTACAGCCCAAACAATAGCTAAACATTCGCGCTCTGAGACCGAATATTTTGTCTCACGAGGCAATAGCTTACGACTAGCATATGCCACAGGGTACAACTTTCCCTCGTGTTCCTGCATAAGACTAGCGCCTAATCCGCGATCTGATGCATCAGTTGCTAAGACAAACTCTTTGGAAAAATCTGGCAAACATAACACGGGTTTGGAGATAATGACATTCTTCAAAGAGGTGTACGCTTTCTCCTGCGTTTCATCCCACTGAACTATATTGGGCTGACCCTTTCTAAGTAAATCAGACAATGGTGATGCAATCGCTGAAAAGTTAGGAATAAATTCATGGTAATATCCCACTAATCCTAAGAATGCTTTCACTTCCTTCTTAGTGGTGGGTCTGGGTGCGTCTCGTACCTTACATACATTCTCTTCTAACAGGCCAATCATACCTTCTCCCACTAAGTGTCCAACAAAGTCTACTTCAGACGTTCCAATCAGACACTTCGATGGTCTTGCAGTTAATCCAGCTTGGTCCATCCTCTGCAGTAAGTCCTTGAGAGTCTTCACATGCTCGTCGAATGTCTCTGTATGAATCAGCAGGTCGTCCACATATGCTGTCACATTGTTCATTCCACGGATCAATGGCTTTACGATCCTGTTCAGCGTGGCTCCTGAGTTCATCATCCCAAAAGGCATCCGAATGAATTCATAGTGTTCGCCCATGGTGACGAACGCCGTCTTGGGAATGTCTTGCTCTCGAACTTTCACTTGCCAGTATCCCTTGCTCAGGTCAATCCGAGAGAATAATTTTCCTCTCGAGAGACTCTGAAACACTTCTAATGGCGCTGCTGTCGGATGAGGGTCGAATACTGTGATCTTGTTTAACCTCCTGTAGTCGATGCAGACTCGGTTGGATCCGTCCTTCTTCTTGACGACAACAACAGGTGAAGCATAAGCTGATGAGCTCCTTCGAAAGTGTCCCAGCCGTCCCATGGTGCTAAGCTCCTCCTTCAATGAGTCGCGCATAGCGTAGGGCACCGGGTATGGTCGTTGACGAACTGGTACTTCTGTCGTCAGGTCGATGCGATGTTCACCCAACTGACAGCATCCAGGGAGATTGGTGAAGACGTGCTGGTAATTCTTCACCACATCGCAGAGTTCTTGACGTTGTTCCGATGTCAGTTGCGTTCCATACTGGACATCTCTGTAGCTTTCCTTCTGGTCCCAGCTTCCTAGGTCGGCAAGGTCCTCCGTCGTTCCACCGTTGTCGCCTTCCAGGTCGCAGTCTTCGATGATTGTCATGCCAGCTGACTCCACGGGTTGACTCTTGTCCATCATGTCGTCCTCTGCCAGTACAGTCTCAGCACTATCACCGCCGCCGTCCTTTATGGCGTTGACATGTCCAGGCGTGATATCTCTCCTACTGTTGTCCATCCCACACATCTCGGTCACAATAGGTCTCGGTTCCATTGCCACTGCTGCTGCTTTTGACGTCCTTGGAATGTATCTCTTGAGGAGGTTGGCGTGCAAGGTCTTTTCTTTTGCACCCATCTTGACTCTATAGTCGTTAACACCGACAACTGAGACTACCTTATATGGTCCCTTCCATTGGACTAGGAGCTTGTTAGTGTTCGTCGGCAGTAGCACCAACACTTCATCTCCGGGGCGGAACTTCCTCTCTCGCGCCTTCCGGTCGTAGTAGGTCTTCTGTCTACCTTGAGCCTTGGAGAGTTCTTCCGTCGCTAACTTCCATGTGTCCTCCAGCCTCTCACGTAGTTCCATGACGTACTGGTAACTGGTCTTCGTTTCCGGCTCCTCTACGTCCTTGGTCCATAGTTGTCGTAAAATGTGCATTGGTCCTCTCACAGTTCTCCCATACAGCAACTCGAATGGGGCAAACTTGGTCGACTCTTGGGGAACTTCACGATATGCGAAGAGCAGCGGGTTGATGTATCTGTGCCACTGCTTGGGTTGCTCTGCGCACAGTCGTCTCAATGTTTTCTTCAGTGTGCCGTTGAATCGCTCCACCAACCCGTTGCACATAGGGTGGTAGACTGTAGTGGTCGACTGTCGAATTCCCAGTAGTCTATTCGTTTCCTTCATGACATCTGACATAAACTGGGTCCCTTGGTCGGACAAGATCTCTTCGGGCACACCCAAACGGCTGTAGATGTTCACTAAGACTTCTGCTACCGTTTCTGCGTCGATCTTCTTCAAGGGTGTGGCTTCGGGGTAACGAGTAGCGTAGTCTATATACACCAGGATATACCGATGTCCACCTTCACTTGGGGGGTCGATAGGTCCTACTAAGTCCACGGCCACTCGCCTAAATGGTACGTCCACTACTGGCATACTCTGCAGGTGCACCTTTGGGGTCGCTCCTTTGTTCACTGTCCTCTGGCATATGTCGCATGAGCGGCAGTATCTCGCGACGTCACCTTCAATTCCAGGCCAATAAAAATTGCTCATAACTCTGTCTTTGGTTTTCTTCACGCCGAGGTGTCCTCCGACGATCGAGTCGTGGGCTACACTCAGTACATACTCTCTCAGTTTCTCGGGTAGTACCACTTGCCTTATAACCGTCGCCTGTCTCAGGTCCTTGTAGATCCGGTACAGTACTCCTCCATGTTTCTCAA
Source organism: Onchidella celtica (assembly GCA_963931925.1). NCBI lineage: Eukaryota > Metazoa > Mollusca > Gastropoda > Systellommatophora > Onchidiidae > Onchidella > Onchidella celtica. The sequence continues at coordinate 13,468,113 of OZ007583.1, read as the reverse complement.
AATGAACAGATTTATTGCCTCTATTAGTTGGGATCTTCTTCTGCTCTAACTTCCTAATGACTTCGTCTTCTTCTTGGAGTCGGATAAGTTCCTCTCTATCCACTCCCGCGTGCCTTTCTGCCCTCGGCACCTTCAGCGACGTAGACTGGTCCTTCCTCTTCTCCTGGGCCCTCGTGGTCACCGCTCCTACCATCACCTCAGTATCAGGGTCGTACGGGTCCTTCGCTCCGTCCACATTCCCGACTACTAGGTCGCAGATGGTCTCCGGGAGACACAGCGCCGTCACTCTGCCCGTCAGGTAAGGCGTCCTCACGTCGATAACGGCTTCCTCCGCCGCTAGCAAGGAGTTATCGATCCTCGCGATAAGTTTCTTCCCACCGGTGAGCTGTCCGTCGTCCACCAGTGCTCGCCGCACCACTACACCTTCACAGCCGGTATCTCTTAGGACATCTACCGCTCGATTTCCAATCAAGCCCTTCATCACTGGTAACTTCAGTTTCTCCACGGTCCTTCCGTCACTGCATCCTCCGCAAGTAACAGGCACCGCTAACTGTAGCTTCCCGTCCTTCATTACCGCTTGAACGTTGATGCTGGTGTCAGCCGTCGTCACATCTTGTCTTGACGACTCGTCCGCCGCTATCACTACGGCCGCCGCCGCCTTGTTCGGCTTGCCTCGTCCCATATCCTTCTGGGCTGGACACATCCTCCGAACGTGGCCTGGCTTTCCACAAAGGTAACATTTCAACTCACCTTTGTCGTTTAACTTTGCACGACACTCCGTCGCCTTGTGTCCCGGCCTCTGGCACCTATGGCAGACCTGTGGGCTTCTGTCTCCGTTGGGCCTCTGTCGCACTGGCCGGCTCTGCAGTCTGGCGCTCCCGCTGAGCGTCCGGTTCCTCGCTACCAGGTACGCCTCCGCTGAATCTGCGATGTCCTGTAGCGTCTTTGGTTTCCTCTCCCTCACATGGGTTGCAAGGTCTGGTGGGCAGGCATCCATGAATTGCTCTCTGACGAACAGATCTCTCACTCCTTCGTAGGTCTCCTCCGTCTTCGACAGCTTTATCCACCTCTCTAGATAGGTCTTGATCCTGGTCAAAAACATTCCAACATCTTCTCCATCTTCAGGCTTACCTTGTCTGAACATGAGTCTGTATCCGTCCTCTGACAGGTTGTACCTCTTCTGCAACGCTTCCTTGAGCTTGTCGTAGTCCTTGGCTTCGTCGATCGGTAGTCTGCAGAAGCACTCCAAAGCTCTCCCGGTCAGCAGGGCAGACAGTGATGTCGTCCAGGTGGATCTGGGCCATTCAGCTGTCTCGGCAAACCTCTCAAACCGCAGCAACCAGCTATCCAGATCGTCCTTCTTGTCCTGAAATGCAGGTAGCTTGGGTCTCTTGGAACTGGCGTGGTCGTCGGTCTTCTGCGCTGAGTCGTTGCCTCCACGTTGCTGGCGGATCCTCTCCATCTCCAGCTCGTGGTTCATCTCCTTCTCCCGAGCCTGTCGTTCAGCCTCCTTCTCCCGAGCCTGTCGTTCAGCCTCCTTCTCCTGTCGTTGAGCCTCCTTCTCCCGAGCCTGTCGTTCAGCCTCCTTCTCCTGTCGTTGAGCCTCCAGCTGTCTTTCTCTTTCTAGGCCTTCACGGAGGTAGTCCCGTCTCTCCTGCCCAGTGAGCTCCATAGCGTCCGCTTCCTGGCTAAGCCTTCCAATAACCTCCGACATGTTGTAGATAGCTTGTCGATGATATTCTACAATAAACTATGTAAATAAATCTAGTAATTTTGATCTGGTCCGTTCGAATATGGTCGGATCCCGGACGAGCCCCCAATATGTAACAGCTGAGGTTGTTCTAGCACGTTATAGTAGGGGGGAGTTAGTTGATCTAACTACAACCCTTTAGAAAACGAAACTATTACAGCTGTAAAGTAAATAAACACGAGATCCGACGATAGATTAAATAATACTAAAGTTTAATAACTGTATATTGAACAATAAATTACTAGGAAGACACCAGCGAAACTAAATATCTACGCCACACAAAAGGAAACTCACTTACTCACCCCCCCAACCACTCACACAGGTCTATATATATAAACATTCCTACAGAAAGTTCCCGAAATAAACGTTACCTTTGCCCTCGCACAAACTAACCAATCACGCATCAATACGTCATCAGGTTACATCACTCAAGGCCAAATCTGGCGTAAACATCCTTCTCCACAGTGTTATCGAATGTTCGGGAACATACTAATATTTACTGAACGAGTCAAAACACCTGACAACAAGCGGGCGAGGAAAAAACTACTCACTAGGAGAAGAAGGTCAGGTCACGGAGTACAGTACACTCTAGCGGTTGTCAAGAAGAAATGAACACATGCTCACCAGTGTAACAAGAAAACGGGGGAGGGCAAGGGATAGCTTGCAGATGCTACACCTGCCCGTGTCTTTTCCATTGCGTAAAAATACAATGAATGAAAAACAATAATGATTTATTAGTTACCTGCGACCTGACAATATCCAAACTGATACTACGTGTTGCTTTGTAAATCTGAGTCGTTCATTTAAAGAATCACAATTTTGATTACAAACAACGGTTTACGCTCTATTTGTATTGTGCCAGGAAAATTGATTCAGAATATAACCCGCGTAATAACAACACGGTAAATGATTCAGTCGTAAACGTACTTTCTTTCATGTGAACAAGGGGCTTAAATCCGTGCAGAGTAGGAACTTGTTGCGTATACTATGACGACAATTAGCTCAGTCCCATAAGGGTCGCAAAGGACTTGAGTTGAAATAATCACTGAGGAATCAACGGCTAAGTTTGGAAATGATTGGTCTGACAGATTTCGGGTGTTTGTAAATCGGTCGACATTTCTTTACCTAGATATCTTTGGTTTTTCGAAAACAATAAAGGATGAAACAGACCGAGGCTGGTAATTTTATTGTGCATCACATAACACACTAATCACTGCCCACACACCCCCTGTTGCGTGTAACGTTTCCTTAGTGTTTAAACATTGCTCCTCGACAGTGGACAAGAAAAATAAAATAGAAAACTCGGACTGAAATTTAAAAATTAAACAAAATAATTAACACTGATATGGTCAAGGATTATTGCACAACGATCAAATGGAAGAAATTGAGAACTTGGATATTACCAACAGAGTTATAACGTGTATAATTGTGATGCTAAGACGCCATACCTAAACATTTTACCATCAGTTCTTTGCAAAGTTAATTCAGTCTGAAATAATTTTAGCGGCCTGTGCAGACCTGCAGAATCAAGATATCATAATCATATAAAACATAAGAAGAACTGAAAAGTCAAGAAAAATTGAAACACCAAACTGTAAATACTGAAACTTAGTGAAAGAATAATAATAATAACAAATTTAAAAATGAATAAAAACTGAGCCGTCTTTCCAAGTATCCAAATGCTGAAAGTCTATCGGGAACACGTATCAAAATATGAGACAAAATTACACCAAAAGGGTTTCTTTTATGTGTTATGTATTCACTGAAGCAACGATCTGATAACATGCTATTTGACACAACGTAAAATAGAAAGATCTAATGAATCATATTCACACAGGGTTCCATATGATTTTCAAAGACGTCAGCGAGGTAAGAAAATCGTTCCCAACTACTCTTTCCTTTCAGACAGAAATAATAAGGCGACAAAAACAAATATAAAACACGAAAACATAATTTTATACAATCTTGTAGGCTTACTTCAATCATGAAATAGGAAATCAATTCAGAGGCATCGAGACAATAACGTAATTTTTACATTGTTTGTAGAAGAAAGGAACATTCCCCTTGTCTTATTTGCGTTGTTTTAATCACACATATAAATACAAATTTGCAAAATTCACAAGGACCCACGCACTTGCCTCACAATATCAAGACAAAAAAGACAAACTCGACTAACAGAAAAAAATGCAGTCAAATTTCAGCACCCATATTGGCATGCGCGGGCGCGCACACACAACACACACACACACACACATACACACACACACACACGCACACGCGTACATAGTCGCACGGTGCTATGCTGCACGATGAAGAAAAATTGATAATAACCACCGACAGCGATGTTTTCTTACTATCCGCTGATGATGGGACATACTACAATAATAATTAAAAAGATGATGAAGGAGATAATATATGAATCATGATAGTGAATCTCTCTCTGTCTCCATCTCTCTCTCTCTCTCTCTCTCTCTCTCTCTCTCTGTCTCTCTCTCTCTCTCTCTCTCTCGCCAGCAGAAACAGCCGCTTACCTACCTCAAGCAACGATGAGGTTTTAATCCCAGTGAAAATACATCGAATATCCACACCAAGAACGGCAGAGAAACCAGTTGTGCTACACGGCTTGGGACTTGGTGCACTAACACAGGGAGGGGGAGAGAGAGAAATGTGAAAAGTAACTTTTCATTTGATAAAAGCACGCCGAATGACAAATAAATAGCAGTTCGTTCCA